>CATLJY010000910.1:0-40094 GCA_949987705.1 Thereva unica | reverse complement strand
GTTGAAACGCTGCCGGAAAACGCCAATAACCCAGCCATTTGAAATTTTTCAGATGTAATTTTTTTTGTTAATAAAGTTTAAAGTATAACTAAAACATATCCCAAAATTCGTATGTCTCCGATGTTTCTTTCTGTAAGAAAAAAAATCAGGAAAAAACGCTTATTTCTCGGACGCTTGAGGGGCCTGTCCCCTTAAGTTATTTTGGATGTATTTGAAGAATGTAACTTAATTTCGACGAATAAAGTGAATTTAAGTTATTTTGGATGTATTTGATGAATATATCTTAATTTCGACGAATAAAGTGATTTTAAGTTATTTTGGATGTATTTGATGAATATAACTTAATTTCGACGAATAAAGTGAATTTAAGTTATTTTGGATGTATTTGATGAATGTAACTTAATTTCGACGAATAAAGTGAATTTAAGTTATTTTGGATGTATTTGATGAATATAACTTAATTTCGACGAATAAAGTGAATTTAAGTTATTTTCGATGTATTTGATGAATATAACTTAATTTCGACGAATAAAGTGAATTTAA
Source organism: Thereva unica (assembly GCA_949987705.1). Classification (NCBI taxonomy): domain Eukaryota; kingdom Metazoa; phylum Arthropoda; class Insecta; order Diptera; family Therevidae; genus Thereva; species Thereva unica. The sequence continues at coordinate 39,551 of CATLJY010000910.1, read as the reverse complement.
GTTATTTTGGATGTATTTGATAAATATAACTTAATTTCGATGAATAAAGTGAATTTAAGTTATTTTCGATGTATTTGATGAATATAACTTAATTTCGACGAATAAAGTGAATTTAAGTTATTTTGGATGTATTTGAAGAATATAACTTAATTTCGACGAATAAAGTGAATTTAAGTTATTTTGGATGTATTTGATGAATATAACTTAATTTCGACGAATAAAGTGAATTTAAGTTATTTTGGATGTATTTGATGAATATAACTTAATTTCGACGAATATAGTGAATTTAAGTTATTTTGGATGTATTTGATGAATATAACTTAATTTCGACGAATAAAGTGAATTTAAGTTATTTTCGATGTATTTGATGAATATAACTTAATTTCGACGAATAAAGTGAATTTAAGTTATTTTGGATGTATTTGATGAATATAACTTAATTTCGATGAATAAAGTGAATTTAAGTTATTTTGGATGTATTTGATGAATATAACTTAATTTCGACGAATAAAGTGAATTTAAGTTATTTTGGATGTATTTGATGAATATAACTTAATTTCGACGAATAAAGTGAATTTAAGTTATTTTGGATGTATTTGAAGAATATAACTTAATTTCGACGAATAAAGTGAATTTAAGTTATTTTGGATGTATTTGATGAATATAACTTAATGTCGACGAATAAAGGGAATTTAAGTTATTTTGGATGTATTTGATGAATATAACTTAATTTCGATGAATAAAGTGAATTTAAGTTATTTTGGATGTATTTGATGAATATAACTTAATTTCGACGAATAAAGTGAATTTAAGTTATTTTGGATGTATTTGATGAATATAACTTAATTTCGACGAATAAAGTGAATTTAAGTTATTTTGGATGTATTTGAAGAATATAACTTAATTTCGACGAATAAAGTGAATTTAAGTTATTTTGGATGTATTTGATGAATATAACTTAATTTCGACGAATAAAGTGAATTTAAGTTATTTTGGATGTATTTGATGAATATAACTTAATTTCGACGAATATAGTGAATTTAAGTTGTTTTGGATGTATTTGATGAATATAACTTAATTTCGACGAATAAAGTGAATTTAAGTTATTTTGGATGTATTTGATGAATATAACTTAATTTCGACGAATATAGTGAATTTAAGTTATTTTGGATGTATTTGATGAATATAACTTAATTTCGACGAATAAAGTGAATTTAAGTTATTTTGGATGTATTTGATGAATATAACTTAATTTCGACGAATAAAGGGAATTTAAGTTATTTTGGATCTATTTGAAGAATGTAACTTAATTTCGACGAATAAAGTGAATTTAAGTTATTTTCGATGTATTTGATGAATATAACTTAATTTCGACGAATAAAGTGAATTTAAGTTATTTTGGATGTATTTGATGAATATAACTTAATTTCGATGAATAAAGTGAATTTAAGTTATTTTGGATGTATTTGATGAATATAACTTAATTTCGACGAATAAAGTGAATTTAAGTTATTTTGGATGTATTTGATGAATATAACTTAATTTCGACGAATAAAGTGAATTTAAGTTATTTTGGATGTATTTGAAGAATATAACTTAATTTCGACGAATAAAGTGAATTTAAGTTATTTTGGATGTATTTGATGAATATAACTTAATGTCGACGAATAAAGTGAATTTAAGTTATTTTGGATGTATTTGATGAATATAACTTAATTTCGATGAATAAAGTGAATTTAAGTTATTTTGGATGTATTTGATGAATATAACTTAATTTCGACGAATAAAGTGAATTTAAGCTATTTTGGATGTATTTGATGAATATAACTTAATTTCGACGAATAAAGTGAATTTAAGTTATTTTGGATGTATTTGAAGAATATAACTTAATTTCGACGAATAAAGTGAATTTAAGTTATTTTGGATGTATTTGATGAATATAACTTAATTTCGACGAATAAAGTGAATTTAAGTTATTTTGGATGTATTTGATGAATATAACTTAATTTCGACGAATATAGTGAATTTAAGTTATTTTGGATGTATTTGATGAATATAACTTAATTTCGACGAATAAAGTGAATTTAAGTTATTTTGGATGTATTTAATGAATATAACTTAATTTCGACGAATAAAGTGAATTTAAGTTATTTTGGATCTATTTGAAGAATGTAACTTAATTTCGACGAATAAAGTGAATTTAAGTTATTTTCGATGTATTTGATGAATATAACTTAATTTCGACGAATAAAGTGAATTTAAGTTATTTTGGATGTATTTGAAGAATGTAACTTAATTTCGACGAATAAAGTGAATTTAAGTTATTTTGGATGTATTTGATGAATGTAACTTAGTTTCGACGAATAAAGTGAATTTAAGTTATTTTGGATGTATTTGATGAATATAACTTAATTTCGACGAATAAAGTGGCCTCGGTAGCCTAGGGAGTAAGGCGTCTGGCTACTATCCCAGAGGTCCCGGGTTCGAATCCCGGCCAGCCCCACGGTCCTTCGCCTTTTCCACTTTCCCAACTACATAAATTTCCTTCTTTCTTCTTCCCTCTTTACATTCCTGATTCCTTCTGTCATAGCCTTCCATAGCCCTTCCCCGCTTCACCAAAGCGCATGTCATCGGTTGGTTGATGAGATTCAACTCGATTCAGGAGGCATAACACTCCAGCGAGTTGTTTCTCGATGCCCCGATGACAAAGTCGCCAGTAATGGTTGGGAGTAGGTGGACTGCAAAATATCGCTGGTAGGTTGTGACAGTTCCTTTCTTCCCCGACTAGAGCTGCTGTTCGACATTGCACTCTATATGAAGAAAATAGATTGTCGACACAGTATAAAGGGCGTTTCCTGTGACTCTAGTCTTTCACATAAAAAAAAATAAAATAAAGTGAATTTAAGTTATTTTGAATCTATTTGATGAATATAACTTAATTTCGATGAATAAAGTGAATTTAAGTTATTTTGGATGTATTTGAAGAATATAACTTAATTTCGACGAAAAAAGTGAATTTAAGTTATTTTGGATGTATTTGATGAATATAACTTAATTTCGATGAATAAAGTGAATTTAAGTTATTTTCGATGTATTTGATGAATATAACTTAATTTCGACGAATAAAGTGAATTTAAGTTATTTTGGATGTATTTGATGAATATAACTTAATTTCGACGAATAAAGTGAATTTAAGTTATTTTGGATGTATTTGATGAATGTAACTTACTTTCGACGAATGAAGTGAATTTAAGTTATTTTGGATGTATTTGAAGAATATAACTTAATTTCGACGAATAAAGTGAATTTAAGTTATTTTGGATGTATTTGATGAATATAACTTAATTTCGACGAATAAAGTGAATTTAAGTTATTTTGGATGTACTCGATGAATATAACTTAATTTCGATGAATAAAGTGAATTTAAGTTATTTTGGATGTATTTGATGAATATAACTTAATTTCGATGAATAAAGTGAATTTAAGTTATTTTGGATGTACTCGATGAATATAACTTAATTTCGACGAATAAAGTGAATTTAAGTTATTTTGGATGTATTTGAAGAATGTAACTTAATTTCGATGAATAAAGTGAATTTAAGTATTTTGGATGTATTTGATGAATATAACTTAATTTCGACGAATAAAGTGAATTTAAGTTATTTTGGATGTATTTGATGAATATAACTTAATTTCGACGAATAAAGTGAATTTAAGTTATTTTGGATGTATTTGAAGAATGTAACTTAATTTCGACGAATAAAGTGAATTTAAGTTATTTTGGATGTATTTGAAGAATGTAACTTAATTTCGACGAATAAAGTGAATTTAAGTTATTTTGGATGTATTTGATGAATATATCTTAATTTCGACGAATAAAGTGATTTTAAGTTATTTTGAATCTATTTGATGAATATAACTTAATTTCGATGAATAAAGTGAATTTAAGTTATTTTGGATGCATTTGAAGAATATAACTTAATTTCGACGAAAAAAGTGAATTTAAGTTATTTTGGATGTATTTGATGAATATAACTTAATTTCGATGAATAAAGTGAATTTAAGTTATTTTCGATGTATTTGATGAATATAACTTAATTTCGACGAATAAAGTGAATTTAAGTTATTTTGGATGTATTTGATGAATATAACTTAATTTCGACGAATAAAGTGAATTTAAGTTATTTTGGATGTATTTGATGAATGTAACTTACTTTCGACGAATAAAGTGAATTTAAGTTATTTTGGATGTATTTGAAGAATATAACTTAATTTCGACGAATAAAGTGAATTTAAGTTATTTTGGATGTATTTGATGAATGTAACTTAATTTCGACGAATAAAGTGAATTGAAGTTATTTTGGATGTACTCGATGAATATAACTTAATTTCGATGAATAAAGTGAATTTAAGTATTTTGGATGTATTTGATGAATATAACTTAATTTCGACGAATAAAGTGAATTTAAGTTATTTTGGATGTATTTGATGAATATAACTTAATTTCGACGAATAAAGTGAATTTAAGTTATTTTGGATGTATTTGATGAATATAACTTAATTTCGACGAATAAAGTGAATTTAAGTTATTTTGGATGTATTTGATGAATATAACTTAATTTCGACGAATAAAGTGAATTTAAGTTATTTTGGATGTATTTGATGAATATAACTTAATTTCGACGAATATAGTGAATTTAAGTTATTTTGGATGTATTTGATGAATATAACTTAATTTCGACGAATAAAGTGAATTTAAGTTATTTTGGATGTATTTGATGAATATAACTTAATTTCGACGAATAAAGGGAATTTAAGTTATTTTGGATCTATTTGAAGAATGTAACTTAATTTCGACGAATAAAGTGAATTTAAGTTATTTTCGATGTATTTGATGAATATAACTTAATTTCGACGAATAAAGTGAATTTAAGTTATTTTGGATGTATTTGATGAATATAACTTAATTTCGATGAATAAAGTGAATTTAAGTTATTTTGGATGTATTTGATGAATATAACTTAATTTCGACGAATAAAGTGAATTTAAGTTATTTTGGATGTATTTGATGAATATAACTTAATTTCGACGAATAAAGTGAATTTAAGTTATTTTGGATGTATTTGAAGAATATAACTTAATTTCGACGAATAAAGTGAATTTAAGTTATTTTGGATGTATTTGATGAATATAACTTAATGTCGACGAATAAAGTGAATTTAAGTTATTTTGGATGTATTTGATGAATATAACTTAATTTCGATGAATAAAGTGAATTTAAGTTATTTTGGATGTATTTGATGAATATAACTTAATTTCGACGAATAAAGTGAATTTAAGTTATTTTGGATGTATTTGATGAATATAACTTAATTTCGACGAATAAAGTGAATTTAAGTTATTTTGGATGTATTTGAAGAATATAACTTAATTTCGACGAATAAAGTGAATTTAAGTTATTTTGGATGTATTTGATGAATATAACTTAATTTCGACGAATAAAGTGAATTTAAGTTATTTTGGATGTATTTGATGAATATAACTTAATTTCGACGAATATAGTGAATTTAATTTATTTTGGATGTATTTGATGAATATAACTTAATTTCGACGAATAAAGTGAATTTAAGTTATTTTGGATGTATTTGATGAATATAACTTAATTTCGACGAATAAAGTGAATTTAAGTTATTTTGGATCTATTTGAAGAATGTAACTTAATTTCGACGAATAAAGTGAATTTAAGTTATTTTCGATGTATTTGATGAATATAACTTAATTTCGACGAATAAAGTGAATTTAAGTTATTTTGGATGTATTTGAAGAATGTAACTTAATTTCGACGAATAAAGTGAATTTAAGTTATTTTGGATGTATTTGATGAATGTAACTTAATTTCGACGAATAAAGTGAATTTAAGTTATTTTGGATGTATTTGATGAATATAACTTAATTTCGACGAATAAAGTGGCCTCGGTAGCCTAGGGAGTAAGGCGTCTGGCTACTATCCCAGAGGTCCCGGGTTCGAATCCCGGCCAGCCCCACGGTCCTTCGCCTTTTCCACTTTCCCACCTACATAAATTTCCTTCTTTCTTCTTCCCTCTTTACATTCCTGATTCCTTCTGTCATAGCCTTCCATAGCCCTTCCCCGCTTCACCAAAGCGCATGTCATCGGTTGGTTGATGAGATTCAACTCGATTCAGGAGGCATAACACTCCAGCGAGTTGTTTCTCGATGCCCCGATGACAAAGTCGCCAGTAATGGTTGGGAGTAGGTGGACTGCAAAATATCGCTGGTAGGTTGTGACAGTTCCTTTCTTCCCCGACTAGAGCTGCTGTTCGACATTGCACTCTATATGAAGAAAATAGATTGTCGACACAGTATAAAGGGCGTTTCCTGTGACTCTAGTCTTTCACATAAAAAAAATAAAATAAAGTGAATTTAAGTTATTTTGAATCTATTTGATGAATATAACTTAATTTCGATGAATAAAGTGAATTTAAGTTATTTTGGATGTATTTGATGAATATAACTTAATTTCGACGAATAAAGTGAATTTAATTTATTTTGGATGTATTTGATGAATATAACTTAATTTCGATGAATAAAGTGAATTTAAGTTATTTTCGATGTATTTGATGAATATAACTTAATTTCGACGAATAAAGTGAATTTAAGTTATTTTGGATGTATTTGATGAATATAACTTAATTTCGACGAATAAAGTGAATTTAAGTTATTTTGGATGTATTTGATGAATGTAACTTACTTTCGACGAATAAAGTGAATTTAAGTTATTTTGGATGTATTTGAAGAATATAACTTAATTTCGACGAATAAAGTGAATTTAAGTTATTTTGGATGTATTTGATGAATGTAACTTAATTTCGACGAATAAAGTGAATTGAAGTTATTTTGGATGTACTCGATGAATATAACTTAATTTCGATGAATAAAGTGAATTTAAGTTATTTTGGATGTATTTGATGAATATAACTTAATTTCGATGAATAAAGTGAATTTAAGTTATTTTGGATGTACTCGATGAATATAACTTAATTTCGACGAATAAAGTGAATTTAAGTTATTTTGGATGTATTTGAAGAATGTAACTTAATTTCGATGAATAAAGTGAATTTAAGTTATTTTGGATGTATTTGATGAATATAACTTAATTTCGACGAATAAAGTGAATTTAAGTTATTTTGGATGTATTTGATGAATATAACTTAATTTCGACGAATAAAGTGAATTTAATTTATTTTGGATGTATTTGAAGAATGTAACTTAATTTCGACGAATAAAGTGAATTTAAGTTATTTTGGATGTATTTGAAGAATGTAACTTAATTTCGACGAATAAAGTGAATTTAAGTTATTTTGGATGTATTTGATGAATATATCTTAATTTCGACGAATAAAGTGATTTTAAGTTATTTTGGATGTATTTGATGAATATAACTTAATTTCGACGAATAAAGTGAATTTAAGTTATTTTGGATGTATTTGATGAATGTAACTTAATTTCGACGAATAAAGTGAATTTAAGTTATTTTGGATGTATTTGATGAATATAACTTAATTTCGACGAATAAAGTGAATTTAAGTTATTTTCGATGTATTTGATGAATATAACTTAATTTCGACGAATAAAGTGAATTTAAGTTATTTTGGATGTATTTGATAAATATAACTTAATTTCGATGAATAAAGTGAATTTAAGTTATTTTCGATGTATTTGATGAATATAACTTAATTTCGACGAATAAAGTGAATTTAAGTTATTTTGGATGTATTTGAAGAATATAACTTAATTTCGACGAATAAAGTGAATTTAAGTTATTTTGGATGTATTTGATGAATATAACTTAATTTCGACGAATAAAGTGAATTTAAGTTATTTTGGATGTATTTGATGAATATAACTTAATTTCGACGAATATAGTGAATTTAAGTTATTTTGGATGTATTTGATGAATATAACTTAATTTCGACGAATAAAGTGAATTTAAGTTATTTTCGATGTATTTGATGAATATAACTTAATTTCGACGAATAAAGTGAATTTAAGTTATTTTGGATGTATTTGATGAATATAACTTAATTTCGATGAATAAAGTGAATTTAAGTTATTTTGGATGTATTTGATGAATATAACTTAATTTCGACGAATAAAGTGAATTTAAGTTATTTTGGATGTATTTGATGAATATAACTTAATTTCGACGAATAAAGTGAATTTAAGTTATTTTGGATGTATTTGAAGAATATAACTTAATTTCGACGAATAAAGTGAATTTAAGTTATTTTGGATGTATTTGATGAATATAACTTAATGTCGACGAATAAAGGGAATTTAAGTTATTTTGGATGTATTTGATGAATATAACTTAATTTCGATGAATAAAGTGAATTTAAGTTATTTTGGATGTATTTGATGAATATAACTTAATTTCGACGAATAAAGTGAATTTAAGTTATTTTGGATGTATTTGATGAATATAACTTAATTTCGACGAATAAAGTGAATTTAAGTTATTTTGGATGTATTTGAAGAATATAACTTAATTTCGACGAATAAAGTGAATTTAAGTTATTTTGGATGTATTTGATGAATATAACTTAATTTCGACGAATAAAGTGAATTTAAGTTATTTTGGATGTATTTGATGAATATAACTTAATTTCGACGAATATAGTGAATTTAAGTTATTTTGGATGTATTTGATGAATATAACTTAATTTCGACGAATAAAGTGAATTTAAGTTATTTTGGATGTATTTGATGAATATAACTTAATTTCGACGAATAAAGTGAATTTAAGTTATTTTGGATCTATTTGAAGAATGTAACTTAATTTCGACGAATAAAGTGAATTTAAGTTATTTTCGATGTATTTGATGAATATAACTTAATTTCGACGAATAAAGTGAATTTAAGTTATTTTGGATGTATTTGAAGAATGTAACTTAATTTCGACGAATAAAGTGAATTTAAGTTATTTTGGATGTATTTGATGAATGTAACTTAATTTCGACGAATAAAGTGAATTTAAGTTATTTTGGATGTATTTGATGAATGTAACTTAATTTCGACGAATAAAGTGAATTTAAGTTATTTTGGATGTATTTAATGAATATAACTTAATTTCGACGAATAAAGTGAATTTAAGTTATTTTGGATGTACTCGATGAATATAACTTAATTTCGATGAATAAAGTGAATTTAAGTTATTTTGGATGTATTTGATGAATATAACTTAATTTCGATGAATAAAGTGAATTTAAGTTATTTTGGATGTACTCGATGAATATAACTTAATTTCGACGAATAAAGTGAATTTAAGTTATTTTGGATGTATTTGAAGAATGTAACTTAATTTCGATGAATAAAGTGAATTTAAGTTATTTTGGACGTATTTGATGAATATAACTTAATTTCGATGAATAAAGTGAATTTAAGTTATTTTGGATGTATTTGATGAATATAACTTAATTTCGACGAATAAAGTGAATTTAAGTTATTTTGGATGTATTTGAAGAATGTAACTTAATTTCGACGAATAAAGTGAATTTAAGTTATTTTGGATGTATTTGAAGAATGTAACTTAATTTCGACGAATAAAGTGAAAATAAGTTATTTTGGATGTATTTGATGAATATAACTTAATTTCGACGAATAAAGTGAATTTAAGTTATTTTCGATGTATTTGATGAATATAACTTAATTTCGACGAATAAAGTGAATTTAAGTTATTTTGGATGTATTTGATGAATATAACTTAATTTCGATGAATAAAGTGAATTTAAGTTATTTTCGATGTATTTGATGAATATAACTTAATTTCGACGAATAAAGTGAATTTAAGTTATTTTGGATGTATTTGAAGAATATAACTTAATTTCGACGAATAAAGTGAATTTAAGTTATTTTGGATGTATTTGATGAATATAACTTAATTTCGATGAATAAAGTGAATGTAAGTTATTTTCGATATATTTGATGAATATAACTTAATTTCGACGAATAAAGTGAATTTAAGTTATTTTGGATGTATTTGATGAATATAACTTAATTTCGACGAATAAAGTGAATTTAAGTTATTTTGGATGTATTTGATGAATATAACTTAATTTCGACGAATAAAGTGAATTTAAGTTATTTTGGATGTATTTGAAGAATATAACTTAATTTCGACGAATAAAGTGAATTTAAGTTATTTTGGATGTATTTGATGAATATAACTTAATTTCGACGAATAAAGTGAATTTAAGTTATTTTGGATGTATTTGATGAATATAACTTAATTTCGACGAATAAAGTGAATTTAAGTTATCTTGGATGTATTTGAAGAATGTAACTTAATTTCGACGAATAAAGTGAATTTAAGTTATTTTCGATGTATTTGATGAATATAACTTAATTTCGACGAATAAAGTGAATTTAAGTTATTTTGGATGTATTTGAAGAATGTAACTTAATTTCGACGAATAAATTGAATTTAAGTTATTTTGGATGTATTTGATGAATATAACTTAATTTCGATGAATAAAGTGAATTTAAGTTATTTTGGATGTATTTGAAGAATGTAACTTAATTTCGACGAATAAAGTGAATTTAAGTTATTTTGGATGTATTTGATGAATATAACTTAATTTCGATGAATAAAGTGAATTTAAGTTATTTTCGATGTATTTGATGAATATAACTTAATTTCGACGAATAAAGTGAATTTAAGTTATTTTCGATGTATTTGATGAATATAACTTAATTTCGACGAATAAAGTGAATTTAAGTTATTTTGGATGTATTTGAAGAATATAACTTAATTTCGACGAATAAAGTGAATTTAAGTTATTTTGGATGTATTTGATGAATATAACTTAATTTCGACGAAAAAAGTGAATTTAAGTTATTTTGGATGTATTTGAATGTAACTTAATTTCGATGAATAAAGTGAATTTAAGTTATTTTGGATGTACTCGATGAATATAACTTAATTTCGACGAATAAAGTGAATTTAAGTTATTTTGGATGTATTTGATGAATATAACTTAATTTCGACGAATAAAGTGAATTTAAGTTATTTTGGATGTATTTGATGAATATAACTTAATTTCGACGAATAAAGTGAATTTAAGTTATTTTGGATGTATTTGAAGAATGTAACTTAATTTCGACGAATAAAGTGAATTTAAGTTATTTTCGATGTATTTGATGAATATAACTTAATTTCGACGAATAAAGTGAATTTAAGTTATTTTGGATGTATTTGATGAATATAACTTAATTTCGACGAATAAAGTGAATTTAAGTTATTTTGGATGTATTTGAAGAATATAACTTAATTTCGACGAATATAGTGAATTTAAGTTATTTTGGATGTATTTGATGAATATAACTTAATGTCGACGAATAAAGTGAATTTAAGTTATTTTGGATGTATTTTATGACTATAACTTAATTTCGACGAATAAAGTGAATTTAAGTTATTTTGGATGTATTTGAAGAATGTAACTTAATTTCGACGAATAAAGTGAATTTAAGTTATTTTGGATGTATTTGAAGAATGTAACTTAATTTCGACGAATAAAGTGAATTTAAGTTATTTTGGATGTATTTGATGAATATATCTTAATTTCGACGAATAAAGTGATTTTAAGTTATTTTGAATCTATTTGATGAATATAACTTAATTTCGATGAATAAAGTGAATTTAAGTTATTTTGGATGCATTTGAAGAATATAACTTAATTTCGACGAAAAAAGTGAATTTAAGTTATTTTGGATGTATTTGATGAATATAACTTAATTTCGATGAATAAAGTGAATTTAAGTTATTTTCGATGTATTTGATGAATATAACTTAATTTCGACGAATAAAGTGAATTTAAGTTATTTTGGATGTATTTGATGAATATAACTTAATTTCGACGAATAAAGTGAATTTAAGTTATTTTGGATGTATTTGATGAATGTAACTTACTTTCGACGAATAAAGTGAATTTAAGTTATTTTGGATGTATTTGAAGAATATAACTTAATTTCGACGAATAAAGTGAATTTAAGTTATTTTGGATGTATTTGATGAATGTAACTTAATTTCGACGAATAAAGTGAATTGAAGTTATTTTGGATGTACTCGATGAATATAACTTAATTTCGATGAATAAAGTGAATTTAAGTTATTTTGGATGTATTTGATGAATATAACTTAATTTCGATGAATAAAGTGAATTTAAGTTATTTTGGATGTACTCGATGAATATAACTTAATTTCGACGAATAAAGTGAATTTAAGTTATTTTGGATGTATTTGAAGAATGTAACTTAATTTCGATGAATAAAGTGAATTTAAGTTATTTTGGATGTATTTGATGAATATAACTTAATTTCGACGAATAAAGTGAATTTAAGTTATTTTGGATGTATTTGATGAATATAACTTAATTTCGACGAATAAAGTGAATTTAATTTATTTTGCATGTATTTGAAGAATGTAACTTAATTTCGACGAATAAAGTGAATTTAAGTTATTTTGGATGTATTTGAAGAATGTAACTTAATTTCGACGAATAAAGTTAATTTAAGTTATTTTGGATGTATTTGATGAATATATCTTAATTTCGACGAATAAAGTGATTTTAAGTTATTTTGGATGTATTTGATGAATATAACTTAATTTCGACGAATAAAGTGAATTTAAGTTATTTTGGATGTATTTGATGAATGTAACTTAATTTCGACGAATAAAGTGAATTTAAGTTATTTTGGATGTATTTGATGAATATAACTTAATTTCGACGAATAAAGTGAATTTAAGTTATTTTCGATGTATTTGATGAATATAACTTAATTTCGACGAATAAAGTGAATTTAAGTTATTTTGGATGTATTTGATAAATATAACTTAATTTCGATGAATAAAGTGAATTTAAGTTATTTTCGATGTATTTGATGAATATAACTTAATTTCGACGAATAAAGTGAATTTAAGTTATTTTGGATGTATTTGAAGAATATAACTTAATTTCGACGAATAAAGTGAATTTAAGTTATTTTGGATGTATTTGATGAATATAACTTAATTTCGACGAATAAAGTGAATTTAAGTTATTTTGGATGTATTTGATGAATATAACTTAATTTCGACGAATATAGTGAATTTAAGTTATTTTGGATGTATTTGATGAATATAACTTAATTTCGACGAATAAAGTGAATTTAAGTTATTTTGGATGTATTTGATGAATATAACTTAATTTCGACGAATAAAGTGAATTTAAGTTATTTTGGATCTATTTGAAGAATGTAACTTAATTTCGACGAATAAAGTGAATTTAAGTTATTTTCGATGTATTTGATGAATATAACTTAATTTCGACGAATAAAGTGAATTTAAGTTATTTTGGATGTATTTGAAGAATGTAACTTAATTTCGACGAATAAAGTGAATTTAAGTTATTTTGGATGTATTTGATGAATGTAACTTAATTTCGACGAATAAAGTGAATTTAAGTTATTTTGGATGTATTTGATGAATTTAACTTAATTTCGACGAATAAAGTGGCCTCGGTAGCCTAGGGAGTAAGGCGTCTGGCTACTATCCCAGAGGTCCCGGGTTCGAATCCCGGCCAGCCCCACGGTCCTTCGCCTTTTCCACTTTCCCACCTACATAAATTTCCTTCTTTCTTCTTCCCTCTTTACATTCCTGATTCCTTCTGTCATAGCCTTCCATAGCCCTTCCCCGCTTCACCAAAGCGCATGTCATCGGTTGGTTGATGAGATTCAACTCGTTTCAGGAGGCATAACACTCCAGCGAGTTGTTTCTCGATGCCCCGATGACAAAGTCGCCAGTAATGGTTGGGAGTAGGTGGACTGCAAAATATCGCTGGTAGGTTGTGACAGTTCCTTTCTTCCCCGACTAGAGCTGCTGTTCGACATTGCACTCTATATGAAGAAAATAGATTGTCGACACAGTATAAAGGGCGTTTCCTGTGACTCTAGTCTTTCACATAAAAAAAAATAAAATAAAGTGAATTTAAGTTATTTTGAATCTATTTGATGAATATAACTTAATTTCGACGAATAAAGTGAATTTAAGTTATTTTGGATGTATTTGAAGAATATAACTTAATTTCGACGAAAAAAGTGAATTTAAGTTATTTTGGATGTATTTGATGAATATAACTTAATTTCGATGAATAAAGTGAATTTAAGTTATTTTCGATGTATTTGATGAATATAACTTAATTTCGACGAATAAAGTGAATTTAAGTTATTTTGGATGTATTTGATGAATATAACTTAATTTCGACGAATAAAGTGAATTTAAGTTATTTTGGATGTATTTGATGAATGTAACTTACTTTCGACGAATAAAGTGAATTTAAGTTATTTTGGATGTATTTGAAGAATATAACTTAATTTCGACGAATAAAGTGAATTTAAGTTATTTTGGATGTATTTAATGAATATAACTTAATTTCGACGAATAAAGTGAATTTAAGTTATTTTGGATGTACTCGATGAATATAACTTAATTTCGATGAATAAAGTGAATTTAAGTTATTTTGGATGTATTTGATGAATATAACTTAATTTCGATGAATAAAGTGAATTTAAGTTATTTTGGATGTACTCGATGAATATAACTTAATTTCGACGAATAAAGTGAATTTAAGTTATTTTGGATGTATTTGAAGAATGTAACTTAATTTCGATGAATAAAGTGAATTTAAGTTATTTTGGATGTATTTGATGAATATAACTTAATTTCGACGAATAAAGTGAATTTAAGTTATTTTGGATGTATTTGATGAATATAACTTAATTTCGACGAATAAAGTGAATTTAAGTTATTTTGGATGTATTTGAAGAATGTAACTTAATTTCGACGAATAAAGTGAACTTAAGTTATTTTGGATGTATTTGAAGAATGTAACTTAATTTCGACGAATAAAGTGAAAATAAGTTATTTTGGATGTATTTGATGAATATATCTTAATTTCGACGAATAAAGTGATTTTAAGTTATTTTGGATGTATTTGATGAATATAACTTAATTTCGACGAATAAAGTGAATTTAAGTTATTTTGGATGTATTTGATGAATGTAACTTAATTTCGACGAATAAAGTGAATTTAAGTTATTTTGGATGTATTTGATGAATATAACTTAATTTCGACGAATAAAGTGAATTTAAGTTATTTTCGATGTATTTGATGAATATAACTTAATTTCGACGAATAAAGTGAATTTAAGTTATTTTGGATGTATTTGATGAATATAACTTAATTTCGATGAATAAAGTGAATTTAAGTTATTTTCGATGTATTTGATGAATATAACTTAATTTCGACGAATAAAGTGAATTTAAGTTATTTTGGATGTATTTGAAGAATATAACTTAATTTCGACGAATAAAGTGAATTTAAGTTATTTTGGATGTATTTGATGAATATAACTTAATTTCGATGAATAAAGTGAATTTAAGTTATTTTCGATATATTTGATGAATATAACTTAATTTCGACGAATAAAGTGAATTTAAGTTATTTTGGATGTATTTGATGAATATAACTTAATTTCGACGAATAAAGTGAATTTAAGTTATTTTGGATGTATTTGATGAATATAACTTAATTTCGACGAATAAAGTGAATTTAAGTTATTTTGGATGTATTTGAAGAATATAACTTAATTTCGACGAATAAAGTGAATTTAAGTTATTTTGGATGTATTTGATGAATATAACTTAATTTCGACGAATAAAGTGAATTTAAGTTATTTTGGATGTATTTGATGAATATAACTTAATTTCGACGAATAAAGTGAATTTAAGTTATCTTGGATGTATTTGAAGAATGTAACTTAATTTCGACGAATAAAGTGAATTTAAGTTATTTTCGATGTATTTGATGAATATAACTTAATTTCGACGAATAAAGTGAATTTAAGTTATTTCGGATGTATTTGAAGAATGTAACTTAATTTCGACGAATAAAGTGAATTTAAGTTATTTTGGATGTATTTGATGAATATAACTTAATTTCGATGAATAAAGTGAATTTAAGTTATTTTGGATGTATTTGAAGAATGTAACTTAATTTCGACGAATAAAGTGAATTTAAGTTATTTTGGATGTATTTGATGAATATAACTTAATTTCGATGAATAAAGTGAATTTAAGTTATTTTCGATGTATTTGATGAATATAACTTAATTTCGACGAATAAAGTGAATTTAAGTTATTTTCGATGTATTTGATGAATATAACTTAATTTCGACGAATAAAGTGAATTTAAGTTATTTTGGATGTATTTGAAGAATATAACTTAATTTCGACGAATAAAGTGAATTTAAGTTATTTTGGATGTATTTGATGAATATAACTTAATTTCGACGAAAAAAGTGAATTTAAGTTATTTTGGATGTATTTGAATGTAACTTAATTTCGATGAATAAAGTGAATTTAAGTTATTTTGGATGTACTCGATGAATATAACTTAATTTCGACGAATAAAGTGAATTTAAGTTATTTTGGATGTATTTGAAGAATATAACTTAATTTCGACGAATAAAGTGAATTTAAGTTATTTTGGATGTATTTGAAGAATGTAACTTAATTTCGACGAATAAAGTGAATTTAAGTTATTTTCGATGTATTTGATGAATATAACTTAATTTCGACGAATAAAGTGAATTTAAGTTATTTTGGATGTATTTTATGACTATAACTTAATTTCGACGAATAAAGTGAATTTAAGTTATTTTGGATGTATTTGATGAATATAACTTAATTTCGACGAATAAAGTGAATTTAAGCTATTTTGGATGTATTTGAAGAATGTAACTTAATTTCGACGAATAAAGTGAATTTAAGTTATTTTGGATGTATTTGAAGAATATAACTTAATTTCGACGAATAAAGTGAATTTAAGTTATTTTGGATGTATTTGATGAATATAACTTAATTTCGACGAATAAAGTGAATTTAAGTTATTTTGGATGTATTTGAGTGAATAAAGTGAATTTAAGTTATTTTGGATGTATTTGAAAAATGTAACTTAATTTCGACGAATAAAGTGAATTTAAGTTATTTTGGATGTATTTGATGAATATAACTTAATTTCGATGAATAAAGTGAATTTAAGTTATTTTCGATGTATTTGATGAATATAACTTAATTTCGACGAATAAAGTGAATTTAAGTTATTTTCGATGTATTTGATGAATATAACTTAATTTCGACGAATAAAGTGAATTTAAGTTATTTTGGATGTATTTGAAGAATATAACTTAATTTCGACGAATAAAGTGAATTTAAGTTATTTTGGATGTATTTGATGAATATAACTTAATTTCGACGAAAAAAGTGAATTTAAGTTATTTTGGATGTATTTGAAGAATGTAACTTAATTTCGATGAATAAAGTGAATTTAAGTTATTTTGGATGTACTCGATGAATATAACTTAATTTCGACGAATAAAGTGAACTTAAGTTATTTTGGATGTATTTGAAGAATATAACTTAATTTCGACGAATAAAGTGAATTTAAGTTATTTTGGATGTATTTGATAAATATAACTTAATTTCGACGATTAAAGTGAATTTAATTTATTTTGGATGTATTTGAAGAATGTAACTTAATTTCGACGAATAAAGTGAATTTAAGTTATTTTCGATGTATTTGATGAATATAACTTAATTTCGACGAATAAAGTGAATTTAAGTTATTTTGGATGTATTTGATGAATATAACTTAATTTCGACGAATAAAGTGAATTTAAGTTATTTTGGATGTATTTGATGAATATAACTTAATTTCGACGAATAAAGTGAATTTAAGTTATTTTGGATGTATTTGAAGAATGTGACTTAATTTCGACGAATAAAGTGAATTTAAGTTATTTTGGATGTATTTGAAGAATATAACTTAATTTCGACGAATAAAGTGAATTTAAGTTATTTTGGATGTATTTGATGAATATAACTTAATTTCGACGAATAAAGTGAATTTAAGTTATTTTGGATGTATTTGAAGAATGTAACTTAATTTCGACGAATAAAGTGAATTTAAGTTATTTTGGATGTATTTGATGAATGTAACTTAATTTCGACGAATAAAGTGAATTTAAGTTATTTTGGATGTATTTGATGAATATAACTTAATTTCGACGAATAAAGTGAATTTAAGTTATTTTGGATGCATTTAAAGAATATAACTTAATTTCGACGAATAAAGTGAATTTACGTTATTTTGGATGTATTTGAAGAATGTAACTTAATTTCGACGAATAAAGTGAATTTAAGTTATTTTGGATGTATTTGATGAATATAACTTAATTTCGATGAATAAAGTGAATTTAAGTTATTTTCGATGTATTTGATGAATATAACTTAATTTCGACGAATAAAGTGAATTTAAGTTATTTTCGATGTATTTGATGAATATAACTTAATTTCGACGAATAAAGTGAATTTAAGTTATTTTGGATGTATTTGAAGAATATAACTTAATTTCGACGAATAAAGTGAATTTAAGTTATTTTGGATGTACTCGATGAATATAACTTATTTTCGACGAATAAAGTGAATTTAAGTTATTTTGGATGTATTTGATGAATATAACTTAATTTCGACGAATAAAGTGAATTTAAGTTATTTTGGATGTATTTGATGAATATAACTTAATTTCGACGAATAAAGTGAATTTAAGTTATTTTGGATGTATTTGATGAATATAACTTAATTTCGACGAATAAAGTGAATTTAAGTTATTTTGGATGTATTTGATGAATATAACTTAATTTCGACGAATAAAGTGAATTTAAGTTATTTTGGATGTATTTGAAAAATATAACTTAATTTCGACGAATAAAGTGAATTTAAGTTATTTTGGATGTATTTGATGAATATAACTTAATTTCGACGAATAAAGTGAATTTAAGTTATTTTGGATGTATTTGATGAATATAACTTAATTTCGACGAATAAAGTGAATTTAAGTTATTTTGGATGTATTTGATGAATATAACTTAATTTCGACGAATAAAGTGAATTTAAGTTATCTTGGATGTATTTGAAGAATGTAACTTAATTTCGACGAATAAAGTGAATTTAAGTTATTTTCGATGTATTTGATGAATATAACTTAATTTCGACGAATAAAGTGAATTTAAGTTATTTTGGATGTATTTGAAGAATGTAACTTAATTTCGACGAATAAAGTGAATTTAAGTTATTTTGGATGTATTTGATGAATATAACTTAATTTCGATGAATAAAGTGAATTTAAGTTATTTTGGATGTATTTGAAGAATGTAACTTAATTTCGACGAATAAAGTGAATTTAAGTTATTTTGGATGTATTTGATGAATATAACTTAATTTCGATGAATAAAGTGAATTTAAGTTATTTTCGATGTATTTGATGAATATAACTTAATTTCGACGAATAAAGTGAATTTAAGTTATTTTGGATGTATTTGATGAATATAACTTAATTTCGACGAATAAAGTGAATTTAAGTTATTTTGGATGTATTTGAAGAATATAACTTAATTTCGACGAATAAAGTGAATTTAAGTTATTTTGGATGTATTTGATGAATATAACTTAATTTCGACGAAAAAAGTGAATTTAAGTTATTTTGGATGTATTTGAATGTAACTTAATTTCGATGAATAAAGTGAATTTAAGTTATTTTGGATGTACTCGATGAATATAACTTAATTTCGACGAATAAAGTGAATTTAAGTTATTTTGGATGTATTTGAAGAATATAACTTAATTTCGACGAATAAAGTGAATTTAAGTTATTTTGGATGTATTTGATGAATATAACTTAATTTCGACGAATAAAGTGAATTTAAGTTATTTTGGATGTATTTGAAGAATGTAACTTAATTTCGACGAATAAAGTGAATTTAAGTTATTTTCGATGTATTTGATGAATATAACTTAATTTCGACGAATAAAGTGAATTTAAGTTATTTTGGATGTATTTGATGAATATAACTTAATTTCGACGAATAAAGTGAGTTTAAGTTATTTTGGATGTATTTGATGAATATAACTTAATTTCGACGAATAAAGTGAATTTAAGCTATTTTGGATGTATTTGAAGAATGTAACTTAATTTCGACGAATAAAGTGAATTTAAGTTATTTTGGATGTATTTGAAGAATATAACTTAATTTCGACGAATAAAGTGAATTTAAGTTATTTTGGATGTATTTGATGAATATAACTTAATTTCGACGAATAAAGTGAATTTAAGTTATTTTGGATGTATTTGAGTGAATAAAGTGAATTTAAGTTATTTTGGATGTATTTGAAGAATGTAACTTAATTTCGACGAATAAAGTGAATTTAAGTTATTTTGGATGTATTTGATGAATATAACTTAATTTCGATGAATAAAGTGAATTTAAGTTATTTTCGATGTATTTGATGAATATAACTTAATTTCGACGAATAAAGTGAATTTAAGTTATTTTCGATGTATTTGATGAATATAACTTAATTTCGACGAATAAAGTGAATTTAAGTTATTTTGGATGTATTTGAAGAATATAACTTAATTTCGACGAATAAAGTGAATTTAAGTTATTTTGGATGTATTTGATGAATATAACTTAATTTCGACGAAAAAAGTGAATTTAAGTTATTTTGTATGTATTTGAAGAATGTAACTTAATTTCGATGAATAAAGTGAATTTAAGTTATTTTGGATGTACTCGATGAATATAACTTAATTTCGACGAATAAAGTGAATTTAAGTTATTTTGGATGTATTTGAAGAATATAACTTAATTTCGACGAATAAAGTGAATTTAAGTTATTTTGGATGTATTTGATGAATATAACTTAATTTCGACGATTAAAGTGAATTTAATTTATTTTGGATGTATTTGAAGAATGTAACTTAATTTCGACGAATAAAGTGAATTTAAGTTATTTTCGATGTATTTGATGAATATAACTTAATTTCGACGAATAAAGTGAATTTAAGTTATTTTGGATGTATTTGATGAATATAACTTAATTTCGACGAATAAAGTGAATTTAAGTTATTTTGGATGTATTTGATGAATATAACTTAATTTCGACGAATAAAGTGAATTTAAGTTATTTTGGATGTATTTGAAGAATGTAACTTAATTTCGACGAATAAAGTGAATTTAAGTTATTTTGGATGTATTTGAAGAATATAACTTAATTTCGACGAATAAAGTGAATTTAAGTTATTTTGGATGTATTTGATGAATATAACTTAATTTCGACGAATAAAGTGAATTTAAGTTATTTTGGATGTATTTGAAGAATGTAACTTAATTTCGACGAATAAAGTGAATTTAAGTTATTTTGGATGTATTTGATGAATGTAACTTAATTTCGACGAATAAAGTGAATTTAAGTTATTTTGGATGTATTTGATGAATATAACTTAATTTCGACGAATAAAGTGAATTTAAGTTATTTTGGATGCATTTAAAGAATATAACTTAATTTCGACGAATAAAGTGAATTTACGTTATTTTGGATGTATTTGAAGAATGTAACTTAATTTCGACGAATAAAGTGAATTTAAGTTATTTTGGATGTATTTGATGAATATAACTTAATTTCGATGAATAAAGTGAATTTAAGTTATTTTCGATGTATTTGATGAATATAACTTAATTTCGACGAATAAAGTGAATTTAAGTTATTTTCGATGTATTTGATGAATATAACTTAATTTCGACGAATAAAGTGAATTTAAGTTATTTTGGATGTATTTGAAGAATATAACTTAATTTCGACGAATAAAGTGAATTTAAGTTATTTTGGATGTACTCGATGAATATAACTTATTTTCGACGAATAAAGTGAATTTAAGTTATTTTGGATGTATTTGATGAATATAACTTAATTTCGACGAATAAAGTGAATTTAAGTTATTTTGGATGTATTTGAAGAATGTAACTTAATTTCGACGAATAAAGTGAATTTAAGTTATTTTGGATGTATTTGATGAATATAACTTAATTTCGACGAATAAAGTGAATTTAAGTTATTTTGGATGTATTTGATGAATATAACTTAATTTCGACGTATAAAGTGAATTTAAGTTATTTTGGATGTATTTGATGAATATAACTTAATTTCGATGAATAAAGTGAATTTAAGTTATTTTCGATGTATTTGATGAATATAACTTAATTTCGACGAATAAAGTGAATTTAAGTTATTTTGGATGTATTTGATGAATATAACTTAATTTCGACGAATAAAGTGAATTTAAGTTATTTTGGATGTATTTGATGAATATAACTTAATTTCGACGAATAAAGTGAATTTAAGTTATTTTGGATGTATTTGAAGAATATAACTTAATTTCGACGAATAAAGTGAATTTAAGTTATTTTGGATGTATTTGAAGAATGTAACTTAATTTCGACGAATAAAGTGAATTTAAGTTATTTTGGATGTATTTGAAGAATATAACTTAATTTCGACGAATAAAGTGAATTTAAGTTATTTTGGATGTATTTGATGAATATAACTTAATTTCGACGAATAAAGTGAATTTAAGTTATTTTGGATGTATTTGAAGAATGTAACTTAATTTCGACGAATAAAGTGAATTTAAGTTATTTTGGATGTGTTTGATGAATGTAACTTAATTTCGACGAATAAAGTGAATTTAAGTTATTTTGGATGTATTTGATGAATATAACTTAATTTCGACGAATAAAGTGAATTTAAGTTATTTTGGATGCATTTAAAGAATATAGTTATATTCTATAATTTCGACGAATAAAGTGAATTTACGTTATTTTGGATGTATTTGAAGAATGTAACTTAATTTCGACGAATAAAGTGAATTTAAGTTATTTTGGATGTATTTGATGAATATAACTTAATTTCGATGAATAAAGTGAATTTAAGTTATTTTCGATGTATTTGATGAATATAACTTAATTTCGACGAATAAAGTGAATTTAAGTTATTTTCGATGTATTTGATGAATATAACTTAATTTCGACGAATAAAGTGAATTTAAGTTATTTTGGATGTATTTGAAGAATATAACTTAATTTCGACGAATAAAGTGAATTTAAGTTATTTTGGATGTACTCGATGAATATAACTTATTTTCGACGAATAAAGTGAATTTAAGTTATTTTGGATGTATTTGATGAATATAACTTAATTTCGACGAATAAAGTGAATTTAAGTTATTTTGGATGTATTTGATGAATATAACTTAATTTCGACGAATAAAGTGAATTTAAGTTATTTTGGATGTATTTGATGAATATAACTT
Organism: Thereva unica; assembly: GCA_949987705.1. Classification (NCBI taxonomy): domain Eukaryota; kingdom Metazoa; phylum Arthropoda; class Insecta; order Diptera; family Therevidae; genus Thereva; species Thereva unica. The sequence goes on along the minus strand of CATLJY010000910.1, from coordinate 16,230 downwards.
AATTTCGACGAATAAAGTGAATTTAAGTTATTTTGGATGTATTTGATGAATATAACTTAATTTCGACGAATAAAGTGAATTTAAGTTATTTTGGATGTATTTGAAGAATATAACTTAATTTCGACGAATAAAGTGAATTTAAGTTATTTTGGATGTATTTGATGAATATAACTTAATTTCGACGAATAAAGTGAATTTAAGTTATTTTGGATGTATTTGATGAATATAACTTAATTTCGACGAATAAAGTGAATTTAAGTTATTTTGGATGTATTTGATGAATATAACTTAATTTCGACGAATAAAGTGAATTTAAGTTATCTTGGATGTATTTGAAGAATGTAACTTAATTTCGACGAATAAAGTGAATTTAAGTTATTTTCGATGTATTTGATGAATATAACTTAATTTCGACGAATAAAGTGAATTTAAGTTATTTTGGATGTATTTGAAGAATGTAACTTAATTTCGACGAATAAAGTGAATTTAAGTTATTTTGGATGTATTTGATGAATATAACTTAATTTCGATGAATAAAGTGAATTTAAGTTATTTTGGATGTATTTGAAGAATGTAACTTAATTTCGACGAATAAAGTGAATTTAAGTTATTTTGGATGTATTTGATGAATATAACTTAATTTCGATGAATAAAGTGAATTTAAGTTATTTTCGATGTATTTGATGAATATAACTTAATTTCGACGAATAAAGTGAATTTAAGTTATTTTCGATGTATTTGATGAATATAACTTAATTTCGACGAATAAAGTGAATTTAAGTTATTTTGGATGTATTTGAAGAATATAACTTAATTTCGACGAATAAAGTGAATTTAAGTTATTTTGGATGTATTTGATGAATATAACTTAATTTCGACGAAAAAAGTGAATTTAAGTTATTTTGGATGTATTTGAATGTAACTTAATTTCGATGAATAAAGTGAATTTAAGTTATTTTGGATGTACTCGATGAATATAACTTAATTTCGACGAATAAAGTGAATTTAAGTTATTTTGGATGTATTTGAAGAATATAACTTAATTTCGACGAATAAAGTGAATTTAAGTTATTTTGGATGTATTTGATGAATATAACTTAATTTCGACGAATAAAGTGAATTTAAGTTATTTTGGATGTATTTGAAGAATGTAACTTAATTTCGACGAATAAAGTGAATTTAAGTTATTTTCGATGTATTTGATGAATATAACTTAATTTCGACGAATAAAGTGAATTTAAGTTATTTTGGATGTATTTGATGAATATAACTTAATTTCGACGAATAAAGTGAATTTAAGTTATTTTGGATGTATTTGATGAATATAACTTAATTTCGACGAATAAAGTGAATTTAAGCTATTTTGGATGTATTTGAAGAATGTAACTTAATTTCGACGAATAAAGTGAATTTAAGTTATTTTGGATGTATTTGAAGAATATAACTTAATTTCGACGAATAAAGTGAATTTAAGTTATTTTGGATGTATTTGATGAATATAACTTAATTTCGACGAATAAAGTGAATTTAAGTTATTTTGGATGTATTTGAGTGAATAAAGTGAATTTAAGTTATTTTGGATGTATTTGAAGAATGTAACTTAATTTCGACGAATAAAGTGAATTTAAGTTATTTTGGATGTATTTGATGAATATAACTTAATTTCGATGAATAAAGTGAATTTAAGTTATTTTCGATGTATTTGATGAATATAACTTAATTTCGACGAATAAAGTGAATTTAAGTTATTTTCGATGTATTTGATGAATATAACTTAATTTCGACGAATAAAGTGAATTTAAGTTATTTTGGATGTATTTGAAGAATATAACTTAATTTCGACGAATAAAGTGAATTTAAGTTATTTTGGATGTATTTGATGAATATAACTTAATTTCGACGATTAAAGTGAATTTAATTTATTTTGGATGTATTTGAAGAATGTAACTTAATTTCGACGAATAAAGTGAATTTAAGTTATTTTCGATGTATTTGATGAATATAACTTAATTTCGACGAATAAAGTGAATTTAAGTTATTTTGGATGTATTTGATGAATATAACTTAATTTCGACGAATAAAGTGAATTTAAGTTATTTTGGATGTATTTGATGAATATAACTTAATTTCGACGAATAAAGTGAATTTAAGTTATTTTGGATGTATTTGAAGAATGTAACTTAATTTCGACGAATAAAGTGAATTTAAGTTATTTTGGATGTATTTGAAGAATATAACTTAATTTCGACGAATAAAGTGAATTTAAGTTATTTTGGACGTATTTGATGAATATAACTTAATTTCGACGAATAAAGTGAATTTAAGTTATTTTGGATGTATTTGAAGAATGTAACTTAATTTCGACGAATAAAGTGAATTTAAGTTATTTTGGATGTATTTGATGAATGTAACTTAATTTCGACGAATAAAGTGAATTTAAGTTATTTTGGATGTATTTGATGAATATAACTTAATTTCGACGAATAAAGTGAATTTAAGTTATTTTGGATGCATTTAAAGAATATAACTTAATTTCGACGAATAAAGTGAATTTACGTTATTTTGGATGTATTTGAAGAATGTAACTTAATTTCGACGAATAAAGTGAATTTAAGTTATTTTGGATGTATTTGATGAATATAACTTAATTTCGATGAATAAAGTGAATTTAAGTTATTTTCGATGTATTTGATGAATATAACTTAATTTCGACGAATAAAGTGAATTTAAGTTATTTTCGATGTATTTGATGAATATAACTTAATTTCGACGAATAAAGTGAATTTAAGTTATTTTGGATGTATTTGAAGAATATAACTTAATTTCGACGAATAAAGTGAATTTAAGTTATTTTGGATGTACTCGATGAATATAACTTATTTTCGACGAATAAAGTGAATTTAAGTTATTTTGGATGTATTTGATGAATATAACTTAATTTCGACGAATAAAGTGAATTTAAGTTATTTTGGATGTATTTGAAGAATGTAACTTAATTTCGACGAATAAAGTGAATTTAAGTTATTTTGGATGTATTTGATGAATATAACTTAATTTCGACGAATAAAGTGAATTTAAGTTATTTTGGATGTATTTGATGAATATAACTTAATTTCGACGTATAAAGTGAATTTAAGTTATTTTGGATGTATTTGATGAATATAACTTAATTTCGATGAATAAAGTGAATTTAAGTTATTTTCGATGTATTTGATGAATATAACTTAATTTCGACGAATAAAGTGAATTTAAGTTATTTTGGATGTATTTGATGAATATAACTTAATTTCGACGAATAAAGTGAATTTAAGTTATTTTGGATGTATTTGATGAATATAACTTAATTTCGACGAATAAAGTGAATTTAAGTTATTTTGGATGTATTTGAAGAATATAACTTAATTTCGACGAATAAAGTGAATTTAAGTTATTTTGGATGTACTCGATGAATATAACTTAATTTCGATGAATAAAGTGAATTTAAGTTATTTTGGATGTATTTGATGAATATAACTTAATTTCGACGAATAAAGTGAATTTAAGTTATTTTGGATGTATTTGATGAATATAACTTAATTTCGACGAATAAAGTGAATTTAAGTTATTTTGGATGTATTTGAAGAATATAACTTAATTTCGACGAATAAAGTGAATTTAAGTTATTTTGGATGTATTTGATGAATATAACTTAATTTCGACGAATAAAGTGAATTTAAGTTATTTTGGATGTATTTGAAGAATGTAACTTAATTTCGACGAATAAAGTGAATTTAAGTTATTTTGGATGTATTTGATGAATATAACTTAATTTCGACGAATAAAGTGAATTTAAGTTATTTTCGATGTATTTGATGAATATAACTTAATTTCGACGAATAAAGTGAATTTAAGTTATTTTGGATGTATTTGATGAATATAACTTAATTTCGATGAATAAAGTGAATTTAAGTTATTTTCGATGTAGTTGATGAATATAACTTAATTTCGACGAATAAAGTGAATTTAAGTTATTTTGGATGTATTTGATGAATATAACTTAATTTCGACGAATAAAGTGAATTTAAGTTATTTTGGATGTATTTGAAGAATGTAACTTAATTTCGACGAATAAAGTGAATTTAAGTTATTTTGGATGTATTTGATGAATATAACTTAATTTCGACGAATAAAGTGAATTTAAGTTATTTTGGATGTATTTGATGAATATAACTTAATTTCGACGAATAAAGTGAATTTAAGTTATTTTCGATGTATTGAATGAATATAACTTAATTTCGATGAATAAAGTGAATTTAAGTTATTTTCGATGTATTTGATGAATATAACTTAATTTCGACGAATAAAGTGAATTTAAGTTATTTTGGATGTACTCGATGAATATAACTTAATTTCGACGAATAAAGTGAATTTAAGTTATTTTGGATGTATTTGAAGAATGTAACTTAATTTCGACGAATAAAGTGAATTTAAGTTATTTTGGATGTATTTGAAGAATGTAACTTAATTTCGACGAATAAAGTGAATTTAAGTTATTTTGGATGTATTTGATGAATATAACTTAATTTCGATGAATAAAGTGAATTTAAGTTATTTTCGATGTATTTGATGAATATAACTTAATTTCGACGAATAAAGTGAATTTAAGTTATTTTGGATGTATTTGATGAATATAACTTAATTTCGACGAATAAAGTGAATTTAAGTTATTTTGGATGTATTTGAAGAATATAACTTAATTTCGACGAATAAAAGGAATTTAAGTTATTTTGGATGTACTCGATGAATATAACTTAATTTCGACGTTTGGATGTATTTGATGAATATAACTTAATTTCGACGAATAAAGTGAATTTAAGTTATTTTGGATGTATTTGAAGAATGTAACTTAATTTCGACGAATAAAGTGAATTTAAGTTATTTTGGATGTATTTGATGAATATAACTTAATTTCGACGAATAAAGTGAATTTAAGTTATTTTGGATGTATTTGATGAATATAACTTAATTTCGACGAATAAAGTGAATTTAAGTTATTTTGGATGTATTTGATGAATATAACTTAATTTTGATGAATAAAGTGAATTTAAGTTATTTTCGATGTATTTGATGAATATAATTTAAGTTATTTTGGATGTATTTGAAGAATATAACTTAATTTCGACGAATAAAGTGAATTTAAGTTATTTTGGATATATTTGATGAATATAACTTAATTTCGACGAATAAAGTGAATTTAAGTTATTTTGGATGTACTCGATGAATATAACTTAATTTCGATGAATAAAGTGAATTTAAGTTATTTTGGATGTATTTGATGAATATAACTTAATTTCGACGAATAAAGTGAATCTAAGTTATTTTGGATGTATTTGATGAATATAACTTAATTTCGACGAATAAAGTGAATTTAAGTTATTTTCGATGTATTTGATGAATATAACTTAATTTCGACGAATAAAGTGAATTTAAGTTATTTTGGATGTATTTGATGAATATAACTTAATTTCGAGGAATAAAGTGAATTTAAGTTATTTTGGATGTATTTGAAGAATGTAACTTAATTTCGACGAATAAAGTGAATTTAAGTTATTTTGGATGTATTTGATGAATATAACTTAATTTCGACGAATAAAGTGAATTTAAGTTATTTTCGATGTATTTGATGAATATAACTTAATTTCGACGAATAAAGTGAATTTAAGTTATTTTGGATGTATTTGATGAATATAACTTTATTTCGACGAATAAAGTGAATTTAAGTTATTTTGGATGTATTTGAAGAATATAACTTAATTTCGACGAATAAAGTGAATTTAAGTTATTTTGGATGTATTTGAAGAATGTAACTTAATTTCGACGAATAAAGTGAATTTAAGTTATTTTGGATGTATTTGATGAATATAACTTAATTTCGACGAATAAAGTGAATTTAAGTTATTTTGGATGTATTTGATGAATATAACTTAATTTCGACGTATAAAGTGAATTTAAGTTATTTTGGATGTATTTGATGAATATAACTTAATTTCGATGAATAAAGTGAATTTAAGTTATTTTCGATGTATTTGATGAATATAACTTAATTTCGACGAATAAAGTGAATTTAAGTTATTTTGGATGTATTTGATGAATATAACTTAATTTCGACGAATAAAGTGAATTTAAGTTATTTTGGATGTATTTGATGAATATAACTTAATTTCGACGAATAAAGTGAATTTAAGTTATTTTGGATGTATTTGAAGAATATAACTTAATTTCGACGAATAAAGTGAATTTAAGTTATTTTGGATGTACTCGATGAATATAACTTAATTTCGATGAATAAAGTGAATTTAAGTTATTTTGGATGTATTTGATGAATATAACTTAATTTCGACGAATAAAGTGAATTTAAGTTATTTTGGATGTATTTGATGAATATAACTTAATTTCGACGAATAAAGTGAATTTAAGATATTTTGGATGTATTTGAAGAATATAACTTAATTTCGACGAATAAAGTGAATTTAAGTTATTTTGGATGTATTTGATGAATATAACTTAATTTCGACGAATAAAGTGAATTTAAGTTATTTTGGATGTATTTGAAGAATGTAACTTAATTTCGACGAATAAAGTGAATTTAAGTTATTTTGGATGTATTTGATGAATATAACTTAATTTCGACGAATAAAGTGAATTTAAGTTATTTTCGATGTATTTGATGAATATAACTTAATTTCGACGAATAAAGTGAATTTAAGTTATTTTGGATGTATTTGATGAATATAACTTAATTTCGATGAATAAAGTGAATTTAAGTTATTTTCGATGTAGTTGATGAATATAACTTAATTTCGACGAATAAAGTGAATTTAAGTTATTTTGGATGTATTTGATGAATATAACTTAATTTCGACGAATAAAGTGAATTTAAGTTATTTTGGATGTATTTGAAGAATGTAACTTAATTTCGACGAATAAAGTGAATTTAAGTTATTTTGGATGTATTTGATGAATATAACTTAATTTCGACGAATAAAGTGAATTTAAGTTATTTTGGATGTATTTGATGAATATAACTTAATTTCGACGAATAAAGTGAATTTAAGTTATTTTCGATGTATTGAATGAATATAACTTAATTTCGATGAATAAAGTGAATTTAAGTTATTTTCGATGTATTTGATGAATATAACTTAATTTCGACGAATAAAGTGAATTTAAGTTATTTTGGATGTACTCGATGAATATAACTTAATTTCGACGAATAAAGTGAATTTAAGTTATTTTGGATGTATTTGAAGAATGTAACTTAATTTCGACGAATAAAGTGAATTTAAGTTATTTTGGATGTATTTGAAGAATGTAACTAAATTTCGACGAATAAAGTGAATTTAAGTTATTTTGGATGTATTTGATGAATATAACTTAATTTCGATGAATAAAGTGAATTTAAGTTATTTTCGATGTATTTGATGAATATAACTTAATTTCGACGAATAAAGTGAATTTAAGTTATTTTGGATGTATTTGATGAATATAACTTAATTTCGACGAATAAAGTGAATTTAAGTTATTTTGGATGTATTTGATGAATATAACTTAATTTCGACGAATAAAGTGAATTTAAGTTATTTTGGATGTATTTGATGAATATAACTTAATTTTGATGAATAAAGTGAATTTAAGTTATTTTCGATGTATTTGATGAATATAATTTAAGTTATTTTGGATGTATTTGAAGAATATAACTTAATTTCGACGAATAAAGTGAATTTAAGTTATTTTGGATATATTTGATGAATATAACTTAATTTCGACGAATAAAGTGAATTTAAGTTATTTTGGATGTACTCGATGAATATAACTTAATTTCGATGAATAAAGTGAATTTAAGTTATTTTGGATGTATTTGATGAATATAACTTAATTTCGACGAATAAAGTGAATCTAAGTTATTTTGGATGTATTTGATGAATATAACTTAATTTCGACGAATAAAGTGAATTTAAGTTATTTTCGATGTATTTGATGAATATAACTTAATTTCGACGAATAAAGTGAATTTAAGTTATTTTGGATGTATTTGAAGAATGTAACTTAATTTCGACGAATAAAGTGAATTTAAGTTATTTTGGATGTATTTGATGAATATAACTTAATTTCGACGAATAAAGTGAATTTAAGTTATTTTGGATGTATTTGATGAATATAACTTAATTTCGACGAATAAAGTGAATTTAAGTTATTTTCGATGTATTGAATGAATATAACTTAATTTCGATGAATAAAGTGAATTTAAGTTATTTTCGATGTATTTGATGAATATAACTTAATTTCGACGAATAAAGTGAATTTAAGTTATTTTGGATGTACTCGATGAATATAACTTAATTTCGACGAATAAAGTGAATTTAAGTTATTTTGGATGTATTTGAAGAATGTAACTTAATTTCGACGAATAAAGTGAATTTAAGTTATTTTGGATGTATTTGAAGAATGTAACTTAATTTCGACGAATAAAGTGAATTTAAGTTATTTTGGATGTATTTGATGAATATAACTTAATTTCGATGAATAAAGTGAATTTAAGTTATTTTCGATGTATTTGATGAATATAACTTAATTTCGACGAATAAAGTGAATTTAAGTTATTTTGGATGTATTTGATGAATATAACTTAATTTCGACGAATAAAGTGAATTTAAGTTATTTTGGATGTATTTGAAGAATATAACTTAATTTCGACGAATAAAAGGAATTTAAGTTATTTTGGATGTACTCGATGAATATAACTTAATTTCGACGTTTGGATGTATTTGATGAATATAACTTAATTTCGACGAATAAAGTGAATTTAAGTTATTTTGGATGTATTTGAAGAATGTAACTTAATTTCGACGAATAAAGTGAATTTAAGTTATTTTGGATGTATTTGATGAATATAACTTAATTTCGACGAATAAAGTGAATTTAAGTTATTTTGGATGTATTTGATGAATATAACTTAATTTCGACGAATAAAGTGAATTTAAGTTATTTTGGATGTATTTGATGAATATAACTTAATTTTGATGAATAAAGTGAATTTAAGTTATTTTCGATGTATTTGATGAATATAATTTAAGTTATTTTGGATGTATTTGAAGAATATAACTTAATTTCGACGAATAAAGTGAATTTAAGTTATTTTGGATATATTTGATGAATATAACTTAATTTCGACGAATAAAGTGAATTTAAGTTATTTTGGATGTACTCGATGAATATAACTTAATTTCGATGAATAAAGTGAATTTAAGTTATTTTGGATGTATTTGATGAATATAACTTAATTTCGACGAATAAAGTGAATCTAAGTTATTTTGGATGTATTTGATGAATATAACTTAATTTCGACGAATAAAGTGAATTTAAGTTATTTTCGATGTATTTGATGAATATAACTTAATTTCGACGAATAAAGTGAATTTAAGTTATTTTGGATGTATTTGATGAATATAACTTAATTTCGACGAATAAAGTGAATTTAAGTTATTTTGGATGTATTTGAAGAATGTAACTTAATTTCGACGAATAAAGTGAATTTAAGTTATTTTGGATGTATTTGATGAATATAACTTAATTTCGACGAATAAAGTGAATTTAAGTTATTTTCGATGTATTTGATGAATATAACTTAATTTCGACGAATAAAGTGAATTTAAGTTATTTTGGATGTATTTGATGAATATAACTTAATTTCGATGAATAAAGTGAATTTAAGTTATTTTCGATGTAGTTGATGAATATAACTTAATTTCGACGAATAAAATGAATTTAAGTTATTTTGGATGTATTTGATGAATATAACTTAATTTCGACGAATAAAGTGAATTTAAGTTATTTTGGATGTATTTGAAGAATGTAACTTAATTTCGACGAATAAAGTGAATTTAAGTTATTTTGGATGTATTTGATGAATATAACTTAATTTCGACGAATAAAGTGAATTTAAGTTATTTTGGATGTATTTGATGAATATAACTTTATTTCGACGAATAAAGTGAATTTAAGTTATTTTGGATGTATTTGAAGAATATAACTTAATTTCGACGAATAAAGTGAATTTAAGTTATTTTGGATGTATTTGAAGAATGTAACTTAATTTCGACGAATAAAGTGAATTTAAGTTATTTTGGATGTATTTGATGAATATAACTTAATTTCGACGAATAAAGTGAATTTAAGTTATTTTGGATGTATTTGATGAATATAACTTAATTTCGACGTATAAAGTGAATTTAAGTTATTTTGGATGTATTTGATGAATATAACTTAATTTCGATGAATAAAGTGAATTTAAGTTATTTTCGATGTATTTGATGAATATAACTTAATTTCGACGAATAAAGTGAATTTAAGTTATTTTGGATGTATTTGATGAATATAACTTAATTTCGACGAATAAAGTGAATTTAAGTTATTTTGGATGTATTTGATGAATATAACTTAATTTCGACGAATAAAGTGAATTTAAGTTATTTTGGATGTATTTGAAGAATATAACTTAATTTCGACGAATAAAGTGAATTTAAGTTATTTTGGATGTACTCGATGAATATAACTTAATTTCGATGAATAAAGTGAATTTAAGTTATTTTGGATGTATTTGATGAATATAACTTAATTTCGACGAATAAAGTGAATTTAAGTTATTTTGGATGTATTTGATGAATATAACTTAATTTCGACGAATAAAGTGAATTTAAGTTATTTTGGATGTATTTGAAGAATATAACTTAATTTCGACGAATAAAGCGAATTTAAGTTATTTTGGATGTATTTGATGAATATAACTTAATTTCGACGAATAAAGTGAATTTAAGTTATTTTGGATGTATTTGAAGAATGTAACTTAATTTCGACGAATAAAGTGAATTTAAGTTATTTTGGATGTATTTGATGAATATAACTTAATTTCGACGAATAAAGTGAATTTAAGTTATTTTCGATGTATTTGATGAATATAACTTAATTTCGACGAATAAAGTGAATTTAAGTTATTTTGGATGTATTTGATGAATATAACTTAATTTCGATGAATAAAGTGAATTTAAGTTATTTTCGATGTAGTTGATGAATATAACTTAATTTCGACGAATAAAGTGAATTTAAGTTATTTTGGATGTATTTGATGAATATAACTTAATTTCGACGAATAAAGTGAATTTAAGTTATTTTGGATGTATTTGAAGAATGTAACTTAATTTCGACGAATAAAGTGAATTTAAGTTATTTTGGATGTATTTGATGAATATAACTTAATTTCGACGAATAAAGTGAATTTAAGTTATTTTGGATGTATTTGATGAATATAACTTAATTTCGACGAATAAAGTGAATTTAAGTTATTTTCGATGTATTGAATGAATATAACTTAATTTCGATGAATAAAGTGAATTTAAGTTATTTTCGATGTATTTGATGAATATAACTTAATTTCGACGAATAAAGTGAATTTAAGTTATTTTGGATGTACTCGATGAATATAACTTAATTTCGACGAATAAAGTGAATTTAAGTTATTTTGGATGTATTTGAAGAATGTAACTTAATTTCGACGAATAAAGTGAATTTAAGTTATTTTGGATGTATTTGAAGAATGTAACTAAATTTCGACGAATAAAGTGAATTTAAGTTATTTTGGATGTATTTGATGAATATAACTTAATTTCGATGAATAAAGTGAATTTAAGTTATTTTCGATGTATTTGATGAATATAACTTAATTTCGACGAATAAAGTGAATTTAAGTTATTTTGGATGTATTTGATGAATATAACTTAATTTCGACGAATAAAGTGAATTTAAGTTATTTTGGATGTATTTGATGAATATAACTTAATTTCGACGAATAAAGTGAATTTAAGTTATTTTGGATGTATTTGATGAATATAACTTAATTTCGATGAATAAAGTGAATTTAAGTTATTTTCGATGTAGTTGATGAATATAACTTAATTTCGACGAATAAAATGAATTTAAGTTATTTTGGATGTATTTGATGAATATAACTTAATTTCGACGAATAAAGTGAATTTAAGTTATTTTCGATGTATTTGATGAATATAACTTAATTTCGACGAATAAAGTGAATTTAAGTTATTTTGGATGTATTTGATGAATATAACTTAATTTCGACGAATAAAGTGAATTTAAGTTATTTTGGATGTATTTGATGAATATAACTTTATTTCGACGAATAAAGTGAATTTAAGTTATTTTGGATGTATTTGAAGAATATAACTTAATTTCGACGAATAAAGTGAATTTAAGTTATTTTGGATGTATTTGAAGAATGTAACTTAATTTCGACGAATAAAGTGAATTTAAGTTATTTTGGATGTATTTGATGAATATAACTTAATTTCGACGAATAAAGTGAATTTAAGTTATTTTGGATGTATTTGATGAATATAACTTAATTTCGACGTATAAAGTGAATTTAAGTTATTTTGGATGTATTTGATGAATATAACTTAATTTCGATGAATAAAGTGAATTTAAGTTATTTTCGATGTATTTGATGAATATAACTTAATTTCGACGAATAAAGTGAATTTAAGTTATTTTGGATGTATTTGATGAATATAACTTAATTTCGACGAATAAAGTGAATTTAAGTTATTTTGGATGTATTTGATGAATATAACTTAATTTCGACGAATAAAGTGAATTTAAGTTATTTTGGATGTATTTGAAGAATATAACTTAATTTCGACGAATAAAGTGAATTTAAGTTATTTTGGATGTACTCGATGAATATAACTTAATTTCGATGAATAAAGTGAATTTAAGTTATTTTGGATGTATTTGATGAATATAACTTAATTTCGACGAATAAAGTGAATTTAAGTTATTTTGGATGTATTTGATGAATATAACTTAATTTCGACGAATAAAGTGAATTTAAGTTATTTTGGATGTATTTGAAGAATATAACTTAATTTCGACGAATAAAGCGAATTTAAGTTATTTTGGATGTATTTGATGAATATAACTTAATTTCGACGAATAAAGTGAATTTAAGTTATTTTGGATGTATTTGAAGAATGTAACTTAATTTCGACGAATAAAGTGAATTTAAGTTATTTTGGATGTATTTGATGAATATAACTTAATTTCGACGAATAAAGTGAATTTAAGTTATTTTCGATGTATTTGATGAATATAACTTAATTTCGACGAATAAAGTGAATTTAAGTTATTTTGGATGTATTTGATGAATATAACTTAATTTCGATGAATAAAGTGAATTTAAGTTATTTTCGATGTAGTTGATGAATATAACTTAATTTCGACGAATAAAGTGAATTTAAGTTATTTTGGATGTATTTGATGAATATAACTTAATTTCGACGAATAAAGTGAATTTAAGTTATTTTGGATGTATTTGAAGAATGTAACTTAATTTCGACGAATAAAGTGAATTTAAGTTATTTTGGATGTATTTGATGAATATAACTTAATTTCGACGAATAAAGTGAATTTAAGTTATTTTGGATGTATTTGATGAATATAACTTAATTTCGACGAATAAAGTGAATTTAAGTTATTTTCGATGTATTGAATGAATATAACTTAATTTCGATGAATAAAGTGAATTTAAGTTATTTTCGATGTATTTGATGAATATAACTTAATTTCGACGAATAAAGTGAATTTAAGTTATTTTGGATGTACTCGATGAATATAACTTAATTTCGACGAATAAAGTGAATTTAAGTTATTTTGGATGTATTTGAAGAATGTAACTTAATTTCGACGAATAAAGTGAATTTAAGTTATTTTGGATGTATTTGAAGAATGTAACTAAATTTCGACGAATAAAGTGAATTTAAGTTATTTTGGATGTATTTGATGAATATAACTTAATTTCGATGAATAAAGTGAATTTAAGTTATTTTCGATGTATTTGATGAATATAACTTAATTTCGACGAATAAAGTGAATTTAAGTTATTTTGGATGTATTTGATGAATATAACTTAATTTCGACGAATAAAGTGAATTTAAGTTATTTTGGATGTATTTGATGAATATAACTTAATTTCGACGAATAAAGTGAATTTAAGTTATTTTGGATGTATTTGATGAATATAACTTAATTTTGATGAATAAAGTGAATTTAAGTTATTTTCGATGTATTTGATGAATATAATTTAAGTTATTTTGGATGTATTTGAAGAATATAACTTAATTTCGACGAATAAAGTGAATTTAAGTTATTTTGGATATATTTGATGAATATAACTTAATTTCGACGAATAAAGTGAATTTAAGTTATTTTGGATGTACTCGATGAATATAACTTAATTTCGATGAATAAAGTGAATTTAAGTTATTTTGGATGTATTTGATGAATATAACTTAATTTCGACGAATAAAGTGAATCTAAGTTATTTTGGATGTATTTGATGAATATAACTTAATTTCGACGAATAAAGTGAATTTAAGTTATTTTGGATGTATTTGATGAATATAACTTAATTTCGACGAATAAAGTGAATTTAAGTTATTTTGGATGTATTTGAAGAATGTAACTTAATTTCGACGAATAAAGTGAATTTAAGTTATTTTGGATGTATTTGATGAATATAACTTAATTTCGACGAATAAAGTGAATTTAAGTTATTTTCGATGTATTTGATGAATATAACTTAATTTCGACGAATAAAGTGAATTTAAGTTATTTTGGATGTATTTGATGAATATAACTTAATTTCGATGAATAAAGTGAATTTAAGTTATTTTCGATGTAGTTGATGAATATAACTTAATTTCGACGAATAAAATGAATTTAAGTTATTTTGGATGTATTTGATGAATATAACTTAATTTCGACGAATAAAGTGAATTTAAGTTATTTTGGATGTATTTGAAGAATGTAACTTAATTTCGACGAATAAAGTGAATTTAAGTTATTTTGGATGTATTTGATGAATATAACTTAATTTCGACGAATAAAGTGAATTTAAGTTATTTTGGATGTATTTGATGAATATAACTTTATTTCGACGAATAAAGTGAATTTAAGTTATTTTGGATGTATTTGAAGAATATAACTTAATTTTGACGAATAAAGTGAATTTAAGTTATTTTGGATGTATTTGAAGAATGTAACTTAATTTCGACGAATAAAGTGAATTTAAGTTATTTTGGATGTATTTGATGAATATAACTTAATTTCGACGAATAAAGTGAATTTAAGTTATTTTGGATGTATTTGATGAATATAACTTAATTTCGACGTATAAAGTGAATTTAAGTTATTTTGGATGTATTTGATGAATATAACTTAATTTCGATGAATAAAGTGAATTTAAGTTATTTTCGATGTATTTGATGAATATAACTTAATTTCGACGAATAAAGTGAATTTAAGTTATTTTGGATGTATTTGATGAATATAACTTAATTTCGACGAATAAAGTGAATTTAAGTTATTTTGGATGTATTTGATGAATATAACTTAATTTCGACGAATAAAGTGAATTTAAGTTATTTTGGATGTATTTGAAGAATATAACTTAATTTCGACGAATAAAGTGAATTTAAGTTATTTTGGATGTACTCGATGAATATAACTTAATTTCGATGAATAAAGTGAATTTAAGTTATTTTGGATGTATTTGATGAATATAACTTAATTTCGACGAATAAAGTGAATTTAAGTTATTTTGGATGTATTTGATGAATATAACTTAATTTCGACGAATAAAGTGAATTTAAGTTATTTTGGATGTATTTGAAGAATATAACTTAATTTCGACGAATAAAGTGAATTTAAGTTATTTTGGATGTATTTGATGAATATAACTTAATTTCGACGAATAAAGTGAATTTAAGTTATTTTGGATGTATTTGAAGAATGTAACTTAATTTCGACGAATAAAGTGAATTTAAGTTATTTTGGATGTATTTGATGAATATAACTTAATTTCGACGAATAAAGTGAATTTAAGTTATTTTCGATGTATTTGATGAATATAACTTAATTTCGACGAATAAAGTGAATTTAAGTTATTTTGGATGTATTTGATGAATATAACTTAATTTCGATGAATAAAGTGAATTTAAGTTATTTTCGATGTAGTTGATGAATATAACTTAATTTCGACGAATAAAGTGAATTTAAGTTATTTTGGATGTATTTGATGAATATAACTTAATTTCGACGAATAAAGTGAATTTAAGTTATTTT
>CATLJY010000909.1:0-103348 GCA_949987705.1 Thereva unica | reverse complement strand
ACACGATTCTTGCGGCCCCAATCAAGAATGAGTTGGATATCCTCGTTAAGAGAGTTGGACATGAGCTCGCGTTCTAAGAGACAAGGTCTGGCATTTGCTTGTCCTGTGTTGTCGGAGGGGTATGAGTAACGCAAAGTACCGTCATCGGCAAAACTATGAAGTGGATTGGAGGGGATTGAGAGCAGATCATTAATAAATATAAGAAAGAGGGTAGGCGAGAGAATCGCCCCTTGGGGAACGCCGGCCGAAATGGAATGGGGGTTGGATACGACGCCATCCAATACTACCTTGATTGAACGGCCAGAAAGAAAGCTCTCAATCCAGTTCCTTAGAACTGAATCAATACCAATAGCTTGGAGTTTCGACAGCAGAGCGGGATGCCATACTCTGTCAAAGGCCTTGGAGATATCCAGAGCAACCAGACCAGACTCACCGAAGCCATGAATGCTTTGGTTGATGTGTTCAGTCAGGCACACAAGAAGGTCGCCAGTAGACCTTTTTGGTCTAAAGCCGTACTGCCTGTCGTGAATAATTTGGTTAGATTCTAGATATTTCATTAACCTTCTATTGATTATTGTCTCCATAACTTTGGAGAGAACAGAAGTTATTGCTATTGGGCGGTAGTTTAAAGGGTCGCTGGCTTCACCTTTTTTGGGAATGGGCTGAACATGAGCTAGTTTCCAAGAGTTGGGATAAACTCCGGAGAAATATGACATGGCGAAAAGTTTGCGCAGAGGTTTAGCCAAGGGTGAGGCACAACTTTTTGAGAACCGTAGGGGGAATATTATCGGGGCCAGTGGATTTATTGACGTCAAGATCTTTGAGACATTTATACACTCTCGTGTCCTGAAGAAAATTCCGTCCATTGAATGGGCGTTGCGATCGAGGACCGGTGGTGACGTATCAGCTAAGGGTAACGAAGAATTTGAGGCGAACAGAGATGCCAGTAAATCGGCCTTGGATTTGCCTTTCTGTTATCACCTCCTTTCCATTAATGAATGGAGGGTTGAGGAAGAAGTAAAATTCTTCTTGATGGAAGTTACCAAGGACCAGAAGTTTTTGCTGCTACGTGGGTGTTAAGGATCTTACTTCTCAATTTTGTTGTCAAATGATGCTTTGGACCTTCCTGATGATGGAATTACAGGAGTTTCTCGGACTTGATATACTCACGCCGAAGTGACTCGTTGGGGGAATGTTTGTACGCTCTATAAGCGGCTTCCTTAGCTTGAATTGCGTTCTTACATTCTCCATTGAACCATCTATTTGGCCTAGGCTTTATAGATATGGTAGAATGAGGAATGAACAAACACATTCCTGCCTGTATTATTTTAGTAATACAGGAAGCGGCATAGTTCGCACTGGCACTGTGGACACACAAATTCCAGTCCGTGGCTTGAAAAAAGCGTATAAGTCCCACCAGTTGGCTTTCCCATAGTGCCAGACAATTTTTTTAGGAACTGCGTTGGTTGGAGTAGAAGATGGATATGGGAAATTAGCGCTGACTAGTTTGTGATCCGAGTTACCAAGGGGCGAGCTAACTTCGACGGAGTATCGAGTTGGATGAGATGTAAGAAACAGGTCAAGCAGATGGGCTCCTTGACCTTCAACGTCCGGGACTCGCGTTGCACAGTTCACGATTTGGTGCAAATTATTTAGGTCTGCAAATATCTCGGCGTCTTTGCCAGAAACACTGATGCCATTAGAGTAATTTAGCCAATTGACATTATGAACGTTGAAATCACCCGCAACAATGATTTCACACTCCGGGTGGGAAGATAAAAATCCGGAGATTTGTTCTGAGATAGCATCGAAGGCTAATGAGGAGGCTTCATTCTGATATTAGGGCTTCTGTATAGAAAACAGAAAGATATGACGTGGTTACGAAGAATAAATTTTAATCCATAAATGATTAATTCAGAAGATGTACTATTGTGCACCTTCTGAAACGCCACGTCATTCCTAATATACATGGCGACCCCCCTATGTCGGAGAAAATTGTGCACTAAGGTATACCCAGCCACCTGAAATCGATCAGAATCGGTGTCAGTGACTTGAGTTTCACTTAGTGCGCAATATGGCCGGGGTATGCAATTCAAGATAGCACACTTACATGATAGAAGTTCGAGAGGAGACCCCTAATATTACAAAAAACAAAAGAGAAATATTTGTTTTTGTTTAGGGGCCTTTCCCTGCGCAAGGTCCATGACCTCATTTTGTGGCTGACTCAGCCGGCGATGCACCCATCGGAGCTTATGGGAACGGCCTTGCTGCAGTGTTATGCCTGCTTAAGCAAGACGATTCCCATCAGCTGGCCGATATTGCTGCAGCGCCGGCGTTGTCTAGCTAGGAGCGGGAGAAGTGGAAACCGGGAACTTACTTGCTGTCCGTCAGTACGGCGTTGGTGAATTCCTTGTTGGTGACGTTTCCTTAGCTTATTTTCACTTCACTTCGTTAGCACAGTTAGCACTTTTATTGTTTTTCTGATTTTTTTTTAACACTGATTAGTTTTAGAGGCCGGGATATGAATTTAAATTGATTTAATTAGTTTCTATTTTAATTAGTTTTCTATTAGTTTATTTTTTTGTTGTTTATTTTGTAGATTTAGTTTAATTGTAACTTTCGCTTCGAAGTTGACTTGCGGCAGCACCCGCCCGCACTCAATGCCGGTACAGTCCAGACTCTTCAAATGTTGAAGAGCACTCTATATGAAGAAAATAGACTGTCGACACAGTATAAAGGGCGTTTCCTGTGACTCTAGTCTTTCACATAAAAAAAAAAAAAAAAAAAAAAATATTGATGACATTAGTTGACGCAGAGTATAAATTTATTTGGTTTGATGTAGGAAAGCAGGGAAGAGTGTCTGATGGAGGAGTTATTGCTTGGACACAATTTTATATAGATCTCGAGAATGATAAACTAAACTTAAAAAGTACAGAAAAAACTGATTTGAATTTTGAATTCGTTTTCATTTCTGACGAAGCTTTTTCTCTTGATAAACATTTGTTAAAACCATATCCTAGTAAAGATATAACTGGTGAGAAACGGATTTTCAATTATAGATTAGCTCGAGCAAGAAACGTCGTAGAAAATGCTTTCGACCTTTATCAATGAATGTTGAAAATGCAAGCTATATTATCGCAGCTACATGTGCTTTACACAACTTCCTGCTAACGGAAAGTTCGACATATGTTAACTCTTCAACATTTGATCGAGTCAATAAAAGAAGCAAATACATCCTGGTGAATGGAGAAACGAAAATCCTCCCGAAGTAACACCTTTGGAAATAAGGAATAGAAGGAATAATACCTTCGAACAGATACATAGAGATAAATACTGTGACTTTTTTAATGGAGTCGGTCAAGTTGCGTGGCAGAATGAAATGTTAAAAAAAGGAAAAGCTTAAATTCGTAATCATTTGTTGTTTAAAGCTAAGAAAAATAAAAATATTTACCGATGAAGATGATGAGCTTTGTGTACTTACTTCATTATCATTTGTTTCCTTTTCTATTTCATGACCGTCGCCGCTATGTTCGTTTTCTTGTTCTGAAGTTTCTTCACTTTCGCTTCTATTAAAACTCTCCAAACTCGCTGTGGGCATCATATCTCCTCCAATGAAAAGAAGAAGGTTATAGTACCAAAGGCGTGGAACATAAACTTCCTCTAATCCACTTCCACTCCTTTTGGATTGTTGAACTTTGTTAAATTCTTTACGAAATGTCGTTCTCAAATGTTGTATTTTAGACTGAACAAAATTTTTGTCTGCATTTTTATAGTATCGCTTACTATATTCCACTAACTCTTTGTAAGCGTTATTTTTTAAGTTTTTGTTGCACTTTATATTCCATAAACACGAATATTTTTGATATAAATCAATTAAACCGGTAATAAAGTAACCGAAGACATTTTTATATTTTGAATTTTTTTGAATAATAACGGATCACGAAAGAACAAACTTTATGTTTCAGCGCGAAACAACAAGACTAAAAATTCGCAAAAAGAACCTGAAATATTTATCAATAATCAAACGATTTAAATAGAAAAATGAAAAAATAAACCTTTAAAAAAGAAGTCAATTTTACTCTAAAAATAAAAAAAACACGAAAGTACATAGAAGGCACACATGTAAATAAAAACTAAAAAAAGAACTATAGAAATAACCTAAAAGAGAAAAAAACTTAAGCTTAAAAGGATAATAAATAAAATTAAACACTAAATAAACAAACCTAAAAGAAAAAAAAAACTTAAACTTAAAAGAATAATAAATAAAACTAGACACCTGCAACTTAAACAATAATTTAAGAAAAATAAACTTAAAACTAACACCACACAAACAAAACAATAAACATCCAAGCATAAACGCCAAAACTGATATTAAACTAAACTATCTCGTCCTAAAAAGAAACAAAAAAAATTATATAAAAATAACACAAAACAATTACCAATTAAGTCAGCAACCAACAACGTAATTATCCCTAAAATATACAAAAAATATTAGTAAAAAAATATATATCAAAATAAAACATTGAAGACTTTACCTAACACGAACTGTCAACTTGGGAAAGTTTGGCAGATAGCAATCAGCTGATTGCAACCGGAAACCCTTTAAAATATTGGAACTATCGTCGCCATTTACAAATAGTTCCAATGGCAGGATCGCCATTTTTTCCCACAAGTGGAAATTGCCATCCCCACTTGCGAACTCTGGGGGGCTATATAATTCAGAGCACGACAAGAAATTTCGCCTTTGCATCGATTCGAGTAAAGGTAATGCCGGTTGGATTTACAACCGCATTTAGATTTAGCTAGGGCTTAGATAGCTGGCGCGTATTTACCGCCGGCTCAACAGAGGTTTATTTAGGACTTATAAAATTTTTGAAGACTTGAAATATTTTCTAAGTTTGGACTTAGAAAATTTTTTGGGAAAAAAATATATAAATTTTTGAAGACTTAGAATTTTTCTAAGTCTTGGAATCGGGACTTGTAAAATTTTTGATTACTTGGGAAAATATTAATATTTGAAGACTTAGAATTTTTTCTAAGGCTTGAATTTAGGACTTAGAAAAAATTGGAAAGAAAAATAATACTTTTTGAAACTTAGAATTTTTATTCTAAGTCTTTGAATTTTCTGCAAAAAATATTCCAAGTTTAAAACATTATTAAATCCTTGTGTGTTCATTCGCTCCGGTGGAGGGAACATAGCCAAAAATTTGTGTATCAAATCAAGGAAATTCCGCAGTCTGTCGGGCCGGGAATTCCCTTGATATTTTGTGTACATTTGTACACTATCAATAAAAAGATTGACAGCAGTGCCGATTTTTCCCAATTTAATTATTTGGTATCATCAAGCCTCTCTTGATTACCAACAGACTGCAAATAATTCCTAAGCCACAGCAGCAAGATTTATTAGCAAGTTATAATTTGAATTGCAGTTACTAAATATCTGTTCGGCATTCGCTAACCAATTTTTATTGATATTACTAACAAGTTGGAATTTGCCAACAAAAATATTTGGACTCAATAATAAAGCTTTATATTTCAGCTCCAGCTAAGGACAACAATTTAATTTAAGATTTTAATTTGAATTTCATAAAACAAAATAAAAAGAATTAACGTAGAGTACAAATTAGATTTAATTAACTATAAATAAGGTAGAATTGTCACAAATAGGGAAAATAAACTTGTTTGTAAACCGACCAAACTCTTTTATGTAGAGGAACCAATCCATCCTATCCTTTTTATCATTGCAGCTAATCGACGCCGCAACACTTTACCAGTCTCACATGGCAGAAATGTACCGATAATTTGATCTTCAAGTATGTGTGCAAAGCCAACTTATCTACCAAATTTTTTGAAGCCGATAATAATCGTTTACAAGTGCAATAAGTGTGTGTGGAATGTACGACTTATCTGACAATTTTATCGGCCGATATTTTTCGTTTACAAATCAAATTTATCTCATTAGCACTAACTAGCAGATTTTTTATCAGTCGGCCGATAAAGCTGCTAGTGTATAACCACCTAATCACATACGAAATAACCGATTGGTCATCTACATATCTCCGATTGCGATGCTATGTCGAGCATGACATATGGGTAATTCCATACCAACTCAGCATGAGTGTCCACCCGCCCATCACGGATTTTAAATTCAACTTCACTGGCGTGTTCTACAGTTAAAAACAACAGATTTTGCCAAATATAAGATTTTTTCGTTTATTTTATTGATTTTTATAATCGATTTTTTATTTTATGTTTTTATCAAAGTCAGAAGTCACAATAATTGAATTTTCTTCTAAATTTGCAAATAGTGAACAATAAAAAATGTAAAAATACACTATCCCGGGAGTTTTTTTTTATGTGGCAGTGATAAACTCAGGAATCACCCTTTGTACTACCAGTCCGTCATGTCGTTTGTCACGTCATGGTGCAATGTCTAGTAGCAAGCTTAGTGCGTGGGGGGGGGGAATAGGTTAAGGGTTATGGGGGTGTGAAGGGGTGTTGAAGAAGGTGGCGATGAACCCCGCGTTTGAACTCTTGGATGTTGTAGGAGCTCGGAAATACTGACTGCGAGAGATTATTCCACAGTCGAGTTGTTCTATTTACAAACGAATTCATATCTTGTTGAGTGCGTGAAAGGGGGAGTTGCAGGTGGAGGGAATGAGTCGAGTGGGCTAATCTGGTGTTGCGGGTATAAGAATGCCGTGGAGGCAAAAGAGTGTTTAACTCGGAGGAACAGGCACTATGATAGTAGCGATAAAATTTTGTCAGTGCTGCTACATTCCTACGGTGGCTTAGGGGGTCGATGGTGGAGCAAGCGGTATCGTCATTAATTAACTTAAGGGCCTTTTTTTGGACCTTATCTAACCATGCTAAGGTTGTTGTTGGAGCGCCGCCCCAAATGAGGGAGTTGTATTCGAGAAGAGGCCGAATGTAGGTAGGATTTATAAATAACAGCACGGGCCGATGGCTGGAGGAGGAACCTGCACCTCTTAAGAAATCCCAAGCACTGGGATGCTTGTTTGGCGATTTGGAATATATGGTCATTCCATCGCAAGTCTTTGGCTAATGTCACGCCTAAGATGTGTAGGGATGGGTCGGCCTTTAGTACCACGCCATCCACTTTCAATGATGGTCATGTGTTGATCTTTTTCTTTGAAATAAGACAGTACTTGGTTTTGGAGGGGTTAAATTCGACACGATTCTTTTTTCCCCACTCTATAATAAGTTCAATGTCGTTATTAATAGAGTTGAACATTCGTTCACGATCATCAAGACAGGATCTGGCATGTGTCTGTCTCGTATCGAAGCTGTACGAGTAACGTAGAGTACCGTCGTCAGCGAAGCTGAGAAGTGGGTTGGAGGAGATTGAAAGTAGGTCATTTATAAAGATAAGAAATAGGGCTAGTGATAAAATTGACCCCTGGGGGACCCCCGCAGAGATGGGGTGAGATTCAAATTTGACGCCATCCAAAACTACCTTAATTGAACGGCCGGAAAGGAAACTCTCAACCCACTTATAGAGAAGCGAGTCAATTCCAATAGCTTTGAGTTTAGCTAACAAGGCTGAGTGCCATACTCTATCAAAAGCCTTGGAGATATCCAAAGCAACCAAGCTAGATTCACCAGATCCATATAAACTTCGGTTGAGGTGTTCTGTAAGGCAAACTAAAAGATCACCAGTGGATCTTTTTTGTCGGAAGCCGTATTTTTTGTCGTTTATAAGTTGGTTGGATTCTTTTTGTTAATTATCGTCTCCATGGTTTTGGGGGGATAGAAGTGATTGCTATTGGGCGGTAGTTGGAGGGAAGGCTGGAGTTACCTTTTTTCGGTATTGGCTGCACATGAGCAAGTTTCCAAGAATCTGGGTAAATTCCGGAAAAGTATGATAGGGCAAAAAGTTTGCGCAGAGGTTTAGCCGAAGGTGAGGCGCATTGTTTTAAGACGATAGGGGGTATATTAACGGGTCCAGTGGATTTGTTGGTATCGAGCTCCTTGAGGCACCTGTACAACTCACGAGTCCTGAAGAAAACCCTGTCCATTAAATGAGCGCTGTGCTTGAGGACCGGGGGTAGCGTATCGTTTTGGGGTAGAGAAGAATTTGAAGAAAACAGAGATGCTAATAAATCGGCCTTGGATTTTCTGTCAGTTATCCTTTCACCTTTTCATCGTGGATGAATGAAGTAGTTGTGGAGGTGGTGAAATTCTTCTGGATGGAACTTACCAAGGACCAGAAGTTTTTGCTACCAGAAGCTGCATTAAGGAGTTTACTTCTCAACTTGCTGTGAAATGAATTTTTGACATTCCTGATGGTGACTTTACAGGAATTTCTTAGTTTTATATACTCTGCACGGAGCGATTCACTCAGGAAGCTCTTGTAAGCTCGAAAGGCGGCTTCTTTATTTCTGATTGCATTCATACACTCCTGATTAAACCATCTGTTGGGCCTAGCCTTCACAGATTTGGTAGAATGAGGAATGAACAAATACATTCCTGCCAGTATGATCTAGTATATCTAGTGATACTGATAGCGGCAGAATTGACGTTTTTATTACGGAAACACTGGTTCCAGTCAGTAGATTGGAAAAAATTAGTAAGCCCCAGCCAATTGGCCTTCCCATAATGCTATACAGTTCTTCTGACTGGTTTGGGAGGGGTGGGAAATTCGAATGGGAAGCTAGCGCTAACTAAGCAGTGGTCCGAATTGCCGAGAGGTGAATCAACTGTGACGGTATATCGTGCTGGATGAGAAGTAACGAAAAGATCAAGGAGATAGGTTCCTTGATCAGCAACATCAGGGACTCTTGTGGGAAGATCCACAATTTGGTGCAAGTTATTGATGTCTGCAAAGAGCTCGACGTCCTTGCCAGAAGCACTGGTGCCATTTGAGTAAGTCAGCCAGTTTACATTGTGAACATTGAAATCACCCGCAACGATGATTTCACACTCAGGATTGGACGATAAAAATCCCGAGATTTGTTCGGAAATAGTGTCAAATGATGAAGTGGAGGCTTCGTTACTTATGTTAGGGCTTCTGTATAGGAAGCGAAGGAATATGACGTCGTTTCGGATGATGATTTTAATCCAAAGTGAGTTAAAATCTGAAGAAGTGCTTTTGCATATTTTATAATGAGCCACGTCATTGCTAACGTAGATGGCAATGCCCCCATGGGGAGAGAGATTATGCACTAAAGTGTACCCCGATATCTGATATTGACTTAAGTCATTATCGGGTGATATTTGGGTTTCACTAAGTGCGAAGATTGGGGGTTTATAAGTCGATAAGTGGCACTCAACAAAAGAAAAATTCGCATGAAGTCCACGAATGTTACAAAAGTCAATAGCAAAATTTGACTTGTAACGGGACTTCGGTTGCGCGGGTTCAATCGCCACATTCTTAGAGACATTTCCCGGAATTACATCTGCCGCAACCATCGGAGTCAACGAAATTTGCCTGCGTTAAAGTGTTATGCCTTTTGAAACGAGGCAAATTTCGTCGACCGACAGATTTCGGGTGCGACACTTGCAGGTCCGAGAATCGAGTGAGGGTAGGAAGCAAAGGGAACTTACTTGTGCTGATCGTCGGTCGCTTGTCTGTAGACAGGGTGATGAGGCCTTCGCTTTACACTGCCGCGCGTATTTTTTTCCACTATTGTTTTGTTGTTGCTGTTTTTTTTTGTGGGTTTTTATTTTTGATTTCACTTTTCACAAAGAAAGAATTTTTTTTTATTTTTTATTTCACGGGGCGTGTTTGACAGACCGGACCAGCACACGTCCGTTCACTTCGCTGTCTACGGCCAAACTCCTACCGAATATATCATGGTCTTTTGTACCTTGGGCCAACTAAGTTGATTTTCAGGCTATTTTAGTTCAAACTCTGAATTTTTACCAAATGAAGTGATTTTTAATATGTTCTATCACTATATTTTGCAAATACCGGGAAAAAAGGCTAATAACAAACATTTTCACCGAACACACAGTTTTTCAGCATATATCTTAATCAATCTAAAAAATTATAAGTAATGTAATTTAAATAAAAAAGTACTATTAAGTTTTATTTGTGATGAAGTAATGTTTGCATTTTGTATCAGACTGCAAAAAAAACATGAAAGTATTTCAACGAAAAGGCATTTGAAACTTCATTTTCAAAATATTTAATTATTCTTTTCATAATACAAACGAAAATTCTATATTTTTCAAACTTGTACAAAGGTATCAACTTATTTAATTTTTCTTTTGGTAATCAAGTTGAACTTGATTGCAGGTGTTGTATCAAGACTGACGACTTTACATTGTATGATTTGATCGGATAGAGGGTCAAACTGATGAAACCGATATATATATATTATTTTATTAATCTTTTTCAGATTTGTTTTTATAAAATTTACGAGTTTCCTTTGAAAAAGATGAACAGCAATCGTGTTGTGATGCAAACATTCGGAAATAGCAACGAAACTTTTTATTTCCAATTCATTCACCACATTTTTGTAATAAATTGAAAATGGGTGAATTGTAACTTGGTCGTTATTCCAGTGAATTCCTTGAACTGCATTTTGAATGACGAACGCATAATTCTCAGAAAAATCGCAAATTACAATGCACTCATTTTTTGATAACATATTTTTCTTATTATCCAAGAATTCTTTTTGTTTATTCACCAAAAACGAATGAATCTAAGCCGCTACTTAAAGATTGTAAAAAATCATCAACACTCGATATCAAAGTTTGCAATGATGTTCTTTCTGCTGTTACCCACTGTTTGTAGCTGACATTTTCAATACATTTTTCTTCAAAATTCTGTTCTAGTTGTTCTACAATTTTTTTTGAACCAGGGCATTTGTTATACAAACCCAAATAACATTCAGTAGATTTGATTGTACATAACATCGCGCTGGTTTATTTGGCTTTTCTCCGGAAGAAAATTTTTTCTCCATTGTTTAAGAAAGCATAAATTTTCGATATAAAATTTGACGTAGAATAGGATCCATCGTTTTTCTCCAATAGAAACCATCTTTTCTCCATTTTTATAGAAGCATTTTCAATGTAAAATTGAACGCAGAATACAATGGTTATATTTAAAAAGTGCTACGAGGTGGGGAACATTGTTAAATATCGATTTTAACATTTAAATTGCTAATAACAATTTAAATAATTTTCATAAATTTTCTTGAAATATTTTTTTCCTTAAACTTCCCTCTTTTACCTTTAATTTAAAAAATGGTTTTTCTAGCTCAAATAGAACCGGAGTTATGAGTTCTTGAAAATAGGTCTTCAATCCAAAAATCACGAAAATCTCGAATTTTCCACACCCCGTAAAAAAAATAAAAATAAAAAATTGGAAAATCCTCGGACACGTTTATCTTATTTTTCGATATAGAGCCCGTAAAAATAGTTTCAGACAAATCGAAGAGGGGTCGGTCAGAAAGTGTTCGGTTTGTAAAAGAATTACCCACATTTGGATGGAATAACTTTGATTACAAAATTGTCTATTGATGTTTTATAAATTGAGCTATGATTAAATATTATATATTCAAATTATTTTTCAAAAGCCATATGTTCTTCTTAGGTTTCTTCTTTCTTCCCTTTTACCTTTCTCTCTTGCTGCTTGATTGCTATTGATTACTCCAAGAAAATATTATATTAGAATGAGATATCGTCACCCTTATGCCAGAGGCGCGAAAATGTAAATCTGCAGTTTTGAGTTATTGCTAGATAAATGTTCAAACTGTCTCTAAAAATCAGATTTTTATTTGCTTTCGTGTTATAGGCTTTACACTTTTTCGTTATATCACCGGATAAATCACATTCGTACTTCTGGCATGGCATCTTTGTACCATTTTGTATTACAAAACCCTATTAGCGCGAAAGTGAAAAATTTTCACTTTCGCGTCTCTGGCATAAGGGTGACGATATCACTTCATTCTTCATCATCATCTGAATGTGAGTCCACATTGGAACAAGACTGGCCTTGGCAATTAGTACATACTGGTGAACAAAATAACCCGACTTTTTTACAGCCACAATTATAATTGCAGCCTTTCTTACAATTACAAAAAATAGTTTTGAGAAGTTTTTCTGAAGTAGGCGGAAGTGAAGTCGGAATTGGCTTCCAGCTGTTATCTTTGAATACCCATCCCCAGTCTTCAGGGTCC
Organism: Thereva unica; assembly: GCA_949987705.1. NCBI lineage: Eukaryota > Metazoa > Arthropoda > Insecta > Diptera > Therevidae > Thereva > Thereva unica. Next base: position 91,199 of record CATLJY010000909.1, on the reverse strand, counting down.
AGCTCGTTACCTAGCCACACTTGCACTTGAGAGTAGACACGAAACAAATGTTGATAAACAGCAGCAGATGTTGGAGGAATACAGGATAACTGCACACTTTTATTGTTCCGCATATTTTTCACAAAAGTTAAATATCTATACTTGTCGATAAAATCATTTTTTTTTTTTGGAGCTCCATATATAGCAAGAAGAAAACGAATTCCGGTAGTGATGGTGATGTCTGAAGAACAGTCAATCTTCTTGAATACTTCAGCGCAATCAATTAAATACACGTTTTTCAAATAATTTAAATACTTTTGCTTTTCCTCTTTTGAAGAATGCTGACGTAGTATCACAACCCGTTATTGCATGTAAAAACAAGATATTAGCTTGACATTTCGGATATGAAGTCAAACTTTGTGATGAATACATTTTTGTTCCTACTTGACCTTTTCCAGGTTTTATCATCTTATCAGTAATGGTTCACTGTAAACTCAAGTGTTTAGTTTTTAAACACATAAAACGTTTAAACCGTTGTAGATGAATTTTAAACACTTAGGGTGAGTTGCACCAACTAACTTTAACCGTAACAAAAGCTAAATCGGTTGTCAAATGTCCGGTTAGACAAAACGGGAGTTGCACCGTTTAACAATTGTTAACATGACGTAACATTTTAACGTTAACTTTAACCAGGCAAATTTGCCCGGTTAATGTTATTGCTATTGTTAACTAATGACAGTTGTCATAGACCCAAACAGGGGTGCCATTTCCAATAAACTCACAAACTGTGAAACTTATAAATACACAAAAATATAAATTTAAATCAAAGTAGCAGTTAACGAAACTTTAACAAACGATTGGGTGGTGCAACTCATTTTTACAAACTGGAACTTTAACAACTTTGTTATTGTTAAAGTTAACTTTAACAATAACTTTAATCAATGATTTGGTGCAACTCACCCTTAGGGTGAGTTCCACCAACTAACTTTAACCGTAACAAAAGCTAAATCGGTTGTCAAATGTCCGGTTAGACAAAACGGGAGTTGCACCGTTTAACAATTGTTAACATGACGTAACATTTTAACGTTAACTTTAGCCAGGCAAATTCGCCCGGTTAATGTTATTGTTATTGTTAACTTGTGACAGTTGTCATAGATCCAGATAGGGGTGCCATTTTCAATAAACTCACAAACTGTGAAACTTATAAATACACAAAAATGTAAATTTAAATCAAAGTAGCCGTTAAGGATAACTTTAACAAACGGTTGGGTGGTGTAACTCATTTTTACAAACTGGAACTTTAACAACTTTGTTATTGTTAAAGTTAATTTTAACAATAACTTTAATCAATGATTTGGTGCAACTCGCCCTTAGGGGCGTTTAATTAAAGTAAACACTGTCAAGTGTTTAATTAGTAAACGTTTTAAAAATTTAATATGTAAGCCTTTCCTATTTTCAGTTTAATAATAATAACAATTAAACTGCAAGAATCACTAACATTTTATTAATAAAAACAAGTACAAGAAAAACTATTACTAAATTGCATTTGTAAAAAAAGGAACAGAAATTCAACATGAGTCCTTAGGAAAAAAAATATTTTCACTCGTTGCATCCTTAAATAAGGTTGCTTCTATTTTACGCAAAAGCTTCAATAATACATGATTTTTTTATCAATTGCAGTGCCGGCTATTTGGAAGTCCAAATATTGCAAAAAGTTGCGATATGGCTTTGGATATTCAATATGAGAAATGTAATATGCAGCCAGAATAATAAAAGTATCTTCTTTACAGATGGTTCCTTGATTTCTATCTCCACAATCTTGTCGGCAACAATGAATGCTGACGCGATATCATTTCCAGCCATAAATAAAATGCAGCCTGGACTCTCACCTTTTGAAGTTGTTAGGTCTTTCGTGCATGCACCAGCCTGTAATATATAAATCATGTTTGACTACGGTGAACTATTATAAATTATATTAATTGTGGGCTACAACGAAAATAACTTTCCATAAATATGTTTTTTGTCAAACTTACCTCTCTTGCAAGAAATACGGGCTTTTCATTCTTCTTATTTTTTTTTGATAGTTCAATGTGCAGTTTTTTTAAAATCGAAATTTTACATTTCTCATTATTTTCAACTGTCACCTTGAATACCCTGGATAGCTGATCCATCATCAGGTCAATATTTTGGTAAACAGTGTTTTCCATTAAATTCTTAATATTAAAGAGTTCGAAGATTAACTGCAAAGGATAAATTGACTGAAAAATATGAATTTTATTAAAACAATTAACATACCAGATCGTCGTTTTTCAATTGTGGATATTTTTCTATGACGTCCAATATAGATTTTGAATGGCTTTCAACCCATTTTCGCCTTTCTTTTAACGTTACCTTCAAAAGGCGACGAATGTGCGGCGTATTTTTATCAACTTTGTTTTTTTCCAGTTCATGTAACGCATTTTTAACATCAAACTTAGAACTGAAATATTTTTAATATTACAAAGAAAATCTTATGTTTTTTTAAAAAATAAACAATATATTAACATACTTTCCATCAGTAAGCACAGCAGCATTTGAAACTCCCATTAAAGTTTTGGCATCTTGCTTCATTGTTTGTTTGATTTCTTATCCATGTGCTCAACGTTTTTCTAACAATTGCCTAAAAATGAAACAAAATTATTTTAGAAAATGATTAAGGATACCATAAACAATAATTTTTAAGTGCCAACAAAAGTTACGTAGGATTTAGGTAGAAAAATATACTGTCAAAAGAATTCCTATTCAGTTCTGAAAAAAAAAAAAAAAAAAAAATCGATGGATGTTGCAATAAGCAGGCAAATCGGATCCCACCTTGCTAAGACACTTTTTTTACGTTTGTTAGCTACATAACGTCATTGTCAACCATTGTTAAACTTGTTGAAGAATTCGCCATTTTGACCGTTATGACTGGTTACTAAGAACATTTTCGTATAAAAAGATTTTTATGTGGCCCTAGGCCTTATACAGTGAACTATGATCGCTAAAAAAATATGCTATGTGCAGGAGTTGTCAGTAGGTATTGGGATGGTTTGGGGTGTGAACTAGTTCACTAGGTCAAGGTCAATTACCTGTCATCATCAATCAATCACGCTGGAATGTAGGTCAAGGTGATTGGCCTTGGCCGTGGACGAGTATGGGAACTGGGTCAGGTCGGTCGGTGGCTTGGCTCAGCGGGAGGGGCGGGCTCGGCCAGGTCGGTCGGTGGCTTGGCTCAGCGGGAGGGGCGGGCTTGGCGGGGCTGCGGCGGGGTCCTCGGCTGGGGCCTCATCGAAGTCACTTTGATTGACAGTCGGCCTCTAGTTTGGTTTGCAGGTGCGGCGAGGGACTCGGCAGGGGCTTGGTTTGTCTGGGGGACTCGACAGGTGTGGAGTGGAAGAAAAAGCGAGAGTGGAAAGTGCGCATGACTGCAAAGCTGACGCGTGGTCATTTACCTCTGCGCACTAATGGGCCGTTGTGGTGGAACTTTCACTCTCCAAGCATGCAAACATTGGTTCCTATAGGAGCTCAAAGCGAAACCTGAAAAACGACTAGGGAGTGATCATAATAAAAACAATATATTACTTGTTAAATATTTTTATTTTTTAAAAAATAATTATTAATACAAAGCGAGAGTGGAAAGTGCGCATGACTGCAAAGCTGACGCGTGGTCATTTACCTCCGCGCACTAATGGGATGTTGTGGTGGAACCTTCACTCTGCAAGCATTGGTTCCTATAGGAGCTCAAAACGAAACCTGAAAAACGACTAAGGATTGATCATAATAAAAGGTGGAACTTTCACTCTGCAAGCATTGGTTCCTACGGGAACTCAAAACAAAACCTGAAAAACGACTAGGGAGTGATTATAATAGAAACAATATGTTACTTGTGTCAAGGACCAATTCAGTTATATCGAAATTAATTATATTAAAATTAAAAAAGCTATTGTTCGGTATGCGTATGTTTTATTGTTCTCGTTAATTAATTCTGACAACCAACAAAACCTAGGCTACTCGATTGCGTGAATATTTTATAGTTATAGTTTTATTCTGACGATGACATTCGGCCATTCCTGACATTGGACACGCCCTCGGGTTCATCTTCCTCTGAATCATCGTCTTCTTCATGGCCATCGTCTTCTTCTGTATTTTCCAGTTCTGGCGATGAACTGCACCATGGTTTTATCCTATCTGATGAGAAGATAGAACAAAATCGTTTTTGTGTCCGTTGCTGTCCTTCAATGTCTTCGATAAGGTATCGATCCTTTCCTAGTGCTCGCCTGACTATATATGGACCCTTATACAGAGGCTCTAGTTTCCGTGACATACCCGTAGCAGGTGGGACGTGCTCGATGAGTACCAGATCGTTCTCTTTGTACACTTTCGGAGTTCTGTGTTTTCGGTCAAACCGTTGCTTCCATTTTTCTCGCTCTATTTGTATGCGATCGAGAGCGAGCTGTCTCTCTTCATTAATACTTAGACTCTTTTCATCCAGTTCGCAATCATTGTTTAAAGCTTCAAGAATGCGATTAGGTATGATATCTCGTAGGTCAAAGTCAAATATAATCTCGTTAGGACAAAATTTAGTAGTTTCGTTTTTTGTGGTATTTAGCACCCATTGCAAATCTCGCATGCCTTTATCCCATTCGTTTGGCTTTTCTACAGTTGTCCTCAAATAATTGAGAATGGTTTGATTGAACCTTTCAACCTGGCCATTCGCACGAGGTGTTTTCACTGCTGTTTTTATATGAATAATATTATTTTTAGTACAATAGTCTTCGAATGCGGTTGATGTATATGCAGTGCCGCGATCAGAAATTATAAGGGTAGGCAATCCAAAATAGGTTGAAACTTCATTCAGGAATTGTAGTACTGGTTGTGTCTTAGTATTCCTGACGTCTTTTACAAGTAGGTACTTGCTGAATGCGTCCGTAATTACAATTATATAAAGATTTCCTCTCTTAGATTTTATAAACGGTCCTAAATGATCAATATGAAGCGTTGCGAACGGTATAGGCAAAGGATCATCGTAATGCAGTTGTCCTTCAGGTTTACCCCCTTTCCTTTTATTATATGCGCATTCAATACATGATGCAATGTATGATTTTACATAACGACGCATTCTCGGGAACCAAAAATCTTTCTGTAAGCGTCTCAAAGTTTTTTCTACTCCGAAATGTCCCCTTTCGTCGTGGTATAGCCGAAGGATTCTCCATCGTACAGCGGATGGTAGGACGAAACTGTTGCTCCTTCCAATTTCCTAAATAGACATCCGTTTTTGAGATCATACTCATTTCGTATTTGTTTCCTCTGCCGCGTGTTGGTTTGGTCCTTCAGTTCGTTGACAATTTGCCGAAGTCGTGGGTCTGTAAGTTGCATGGACACAAGCCAATCTTCTGTGCCTTTGGTGACGGTGATTTTAAGAATATTGTCAGCAACGTTATTTGCTGGTTTCGCTTCTTGTAAGGAGCACGGCTTAAAGCGTCGTAATGTGGGAGTTTTTCCCCAGACCGATGAACAATTGTATAGTCGTATTCTTGTAATCTTAATAGCCAACGAGCGATTCTTCTGTTCAATATGCTTTTAGCCTTCAACGTTGCAATTGCTGAACAGTCCGTTACTATTTTGAACGACTTACCTAGAAGTACATTCGGAATCTCTCTAACGACTCGACTATAGCTAAAGTTTCTTGTTCGTGGCTATGATAAATTTTCTCAGCGTCTGTGCAGTTGCGACTGAAATATGAAACTGGCCCAACATTTCCGTTCACATCTTCCTGCAGTAATACCCCAGCAATACCGCTCGAACTCGCGTCCGTATGGACTTCGTGTCTTCTCTCCGGGTTATAAAGTTGCAACACTGGCTCAGTACAGAGGGCTTGTTTCAGTTTTAAAAACGCCTCATCATGATCAGAGGTCCAGACAAACGGCTTTTCTTTATTTTTATTCCTTAACAAATCAAATAATGGCCTTGCAACATGTGCAAATTTACTTACAAATTTTCGAAAATATCCACTTAGTCCAAGGAAACGTCTAACTTCATGAACGTTAGTGGGTGTCGGAAAATTTTCGATACACGATGTCTTTCCAATTCCGGGTCTGATTTTATCTTGGGTTACGAGATGACCCAAAAATTCTACTTCCGTAGCTAGAAATTGACATTTACTTGGTCGAATGGTTAGTCCTTCTTCACGAATTATTTTCAGGAACTTTTGTAGTCGTTCTAGATTTTGATCAATCGTTTCGGCTGGGATTATTATATCGTCAAAGTAGATAAGTATTTCCTTCCGATTCATTTTGCTAGCTAATGTATTCATCATACGCTGGAAAGCATTAGGGGCGTTGACTAGTCCAAATGGCATAACATTATATTCGTAGTGGCCTTGATGAGTACTAAATGCCGTATTCTTCTTACTGTCCTCTTCTATGGCGACTTGGTAGTATCCAGACATTAAATCAAGGATTGTAAAATACTTATTTCCAGCGAGCATGACTAGTTGTTCTTCTACAATAGGCATATGCTCCCCATTCTTCTTCTTCACAAGCACTACTGGAGCTGAGTAAGTTGATGGACTTGGCTTGATGATGTTATTGTTTAGTAAATCCTGCGTGATGTCATCAACAATCTGCCTTCTAGCGAGCGGAATTGGATACGGTCGTTTTGCTATTGGTTCCGATACTGTTACATCAATTTTTATCGTTGTTGTCCTGCTGCGGCCCAACTCTGGATACGTCTCAGCAAAACAATCTTCATACTCGGCTACAATATCCTCCAGCCTTTCGACGACCTCAGGGATAATATCAGGATTAACGTTCAAAGGGAATTTCCTTCGGTTGGCTCCTTCGAGACGGCAATTTCCGGATTCTATAATTAGACGAGTGTCTTCCGTGCACAAAATATCGGTTCCAAGTAATAAAGGTGTATTCAGCATTTCGTCTTTTACAATAAGTAAGTCTGATAGCATGCCTCTGCCATCAATCTCGATCCATGGTCTAATCTTTTGTTGGATGTCCACGGTGCTTCCTCCAAATCCATTCAACGTTTGATTTGTAGGGAGAAATTTGTTACCAGTTCGTTCTGCGGCAAAAAAAAAAAACGATGGCGTTGATTTCTTGGCCGTTTAGCTTCACTATTTTCGTTATGACAGTCAAGCGATGTGTGTCCAGTATATGACGAACGTTATTATTCGGAAAGCCTTTCAAATTCGAGGCGATACATGCGTCTTCTGTATGTCCTACCTTGAAGCATTGCTTGCATCGAACGCGCCTCTGTGGTTTTCGGCAATTTATGGAAATATGCCCCGGTTCGAAGCAATTGTAGCACACTGGCTGCCTATTACCTCTGGTTGCTTGCCTTATATTCGTATTCTCATTATTTTGGTTTTCTACATTATTTGTTAGTGGATTTTGACCTACTTCGATCTTGCGTGTGACCCGTTCCATACAATAGAATTTTGCTTCGGATGTTCTTTGGCGAATGTCTTTGCTTTAAAATCATGTTGACCAATAAATCTTTGCGCCGAGACATTATTGGTTAAAAATCTTTGTATGGCTATAGACATTTCATTTACTGTTGAAAAATGCACTCTGGCGATTGAATTTTGCAAACCTGAATGTTGCAACCCGCTTCTGACATATTTAATAATAGAGCTATCATCGAGACTTCCCCTACGTCCTTTGGCGCACATTTTATGTATGTATTCGGTGACTGTTTCCGTAGGTTGACGTACTGTAGACATCATTCCAATGTGGATATCGGCCTCATTTTCAATTGATGGGAAATCTCGAATAAGCTGCATACTAAAAGTATTCCAATCGGTAAATATTTCGGATTGGCCGTCATTCCATGCCTTTGCATATCCTTCAAGTCGCGATTGTACGGCAAATAATAAAACTCTTTCGTTCCAATTATAGACTTCTTGTAATTTGTCTATTCTCTTCACAAATTGCCGGCTATTTAGCGATGTCGGACTAACAGGATCGAAGTTTGGCAAGACTTCTGCAATATCACGTACCTGGGTAGATGAAAACCTGCTTTTACGCTCATGATGACCTTCCCTTTCACCATTTTGTGCTATCTCTAGTTGTGGACTTGATGCGCTGTCTCCGCGGACAGATGTTGATTGTTCGCTATGCCCTTGGTCTACGGCTTGCTGACCTCTGGCATTGCTAACCAATGCTACAAGCATTTCTTTAATTGATGTGATTTCTTCTGAAAGCATGTTGATTCTGTCTTCTGTTGACGAGGGAAATTGTAATATTTGCCTTAATTCATTATTTACCTCTGCTGTTCCGAGATGGTCCTTGATGCGGGCGATAAGTTCGTCTTTATTCCCCGTTTCCGGTAAATCATAATGGCTTAATAACAGCTTGAGTTCGGCGACCTTTAAATCTTTAAGCTGCATTCTCTTGAATTCGTTTCCTTTTTGGTACCAAGATGAAAATTTCAACGTTCGTCGTAATCGTTGTGAAAATATTACGTAATTTTTTTTTTGTTCTCTCTCGCGGAAGTCACCAAAATCTGTACCAATTTTATCGGTATTTGATACAGAAACGATGGCTAATTTTGTTACACGGCTCGGCCTTTGGACTTGATATCCCACTTCTGAGAATTTGTCAAGGACCAATTCAGTTATATCGAAATTAATTATATTAAAATTAAAAAAGCTATTGTTCGGTATGCGTATGTTTTATTGTTCTCGTTAATTAATTCTGACAACCAACAAAACCTAGGCTACTCGATTGCGTGAATATTTTATAGTTATAGTTTTATTCTGACGATGACACCTGTTAAACATTTTTATTTTTTAAAAAATAATTATTAATACTTATTATAACAATTAATATTTTTTCCTTAAACATTTTTAATTTTTATTATTATGTTTAATAGTACTTATTATAACAATAATATTTTTAATTCGAGAAAACATTTTAAATTCTTTTGAAAATGAGATCAAAGGCCCTTTTCACCCAAATTCACTATTCCGAATTTCCCCTTTTTAAATAAATTAGTCCCCTTATCGGAAAGGTTATTATACCTTACAGGAAGGTATATATTACCAACCTCTAAGGCTGAAGCCACACCGAACCAGGCAAACAAAACAAAAGCAAATTTCCATACATTTTGGAAAACTGTTTTGCTTGTTTTGCTTTGAGTTGTGTGAATTAGTATGGAAATTTGCTTTTGTTTTGTTCTGCCTGGTTCGGTGTGGCTTCAGCCTAACTCAACCACCACCTTTTTCCCGAACTGGGTATCCACTCTGCGGACGTCAAGTATGCGGTACACCTGGTCAACCGTCATATCCTTCAAAGATATACTTTTCTTGTATCGCAGGCTGTTAATCTGCTCCAGAATGTCTGCTTCTTCTTCACCATCATCATCATCTATGGTGTATCTGGTGTCATCATTCACGGTAAAGGGGAGTATGCTGTTGTTTCTCCTTTTGTTAATAGATGGCTTAATGCCATTCTCTATCCCTCCTTCATCGTCAAAAAGACGTCGTTTCAACCCCTTGTTGGTTGACTGTTTTCTCTTCAAAACCAAATCTTCTGTCTCAAAACTGCTCATTCTTTTAATCTATAAAAAGAAAAAAAAATCATATTAGAAAAAATAATTCTACAAACAATTAAAAATATTCTTACCTCTAAAATCTTTTCCAATTTTTTATTATTATTTCAACGACGTTGCTTACTTGCAACCGCACCTGCTTTAAAAAACAAACAAACAAGCAAACTCAGTTGGAACTTAATTCGGCACTTGCCTCTTATTATAAAGTTCGGCTAAAAAAGCCTCTTACTTTAGTTCTGTAGAGCTCGAGTTCGTTTGATTTTCGATTTCGAGAGCATTAGCTTATATAGGAAATCCCCTCCATTTCTGCACTATACATTTCTCTAAGTACACTAGCTGACATACAGAGAATATGCTTGCATTTGCTTTTTACACAGCTTTACCTGGAAATAACCCAGTTACCGAGTAACTCGCTTTAAATTATTACCAAAGTACAGGCTTAGATGTTGATGATCATAAATAATAATAGAATGGAGTACTGTTTCCTGAAAGATCGCTTGAGCACCGAGCAGGTCAGGAAAAACATTTGCAAGATGATTTAATGTACTTTGATGACCATAAATAGCGATAGGATGCAGTTTTCTTAGAAGATCGGTTCGTATGCACAAATTTGCTAGGAAATAGCCGAGTAACTCGCTTTAAATTATTACCAAAGTACAGGCTTAGATGTTGATGACCATTGAGAGCTTCGTATATAGCAGCAACCGTTTCTTTTATTATTTTTGATATTGTAGATTGCTGAATTCTGAATACAATTTGAAGATATGTTTGTGTTAATCCTGTATGGAAGGAAAGTATCCAAAGAAAATTTATTTCAAACCCAATTTAACTTTTTACTGTAGTATCAAAATTTACAAGTTGGAAGATACGCTAGTGTCACTTGAAGTCTTTCCGCAGGTGGAAAACAATTCCTGAAATTTGTGTTTTTTTCTGGATATACGGAGTAACCATTCGTAAAATATCCTCAAATTGATTTGGAGAGATTCTTAAAATTGTCCTGAATAATTTGGTATCTTCCTCTGTAATTTCTCTCAGTAATTTGGTGCTGAATCCTTCAGACTCTCTCTTCAAAAGCCACTTTGCCGAGTACCTCTTTTTATTTTGGTTTTTTTTTTTATTATTCATTTTCTGACAGTGCAAAATTAATGCAATAGATGTCAACATCAGATTTTCATTTACAAGAGCTAATACTTTTAATTTGTCATTGACCATTATTTTATTTTAAAACAAATAAAATCCTTTGCCACAAAATCGCAGAAACACAAATTTCAAGTCAATCACAAAACAAATGTAACAATACCCGGTTAAGCCAAAACTGTCAAAAAATTTATCAATTTTCCTAGCTTTTCGTGTTCTTTTCGTGTGCTGTTCCACTGTTCCAACTCCACGTTCCCCTTGACTGACCGAAATTTGATGCTTTTCGGTAGCTTGCTGACATTAGTGCGGAACTCTTCCTGTGCACCGAATTTTTCTATGCCATATTATCTGTTTCTCTCTAAGTTGCTAGCTAGCTGCAAAACTAGCATGAATACAAGACAGTGTCATGATACCATTAATCGAAATGTGGAACATCTAATTTCGATTTGGAATTTCTATTTCACATATGTACATGGAATTAATCGAAATGTAGAACACCTAATTTCGATTTCGATTATCAATTTCATAAAAATCGAAATGTGGAACACCGCTGATTATTATGAATTCTTACATACTAAATTGATGTATGACGGAAACCCGCCGCCTTTGAAACGATCTGATAGTTTCAAACAATTAATTGTCTTCTGGTAGCAACGCCACTTTCTGGATCGCTCCCTGGATTAAGCCTTGTGGGGTTTTAATTTCTACGACTCGAACGTTGCCATCTGGACCTGCTTTAGTTTGGACTATACGACCAAGCCTCCATTTGTAAGATGGAAGATCATCTTGATGAATTAAGACCATTGCACCCGGCTTAACGTCAGCCTCTTTCGAATTCCACTTGGTACGTTGCTGTAATTGATGGATATATTCCTTTGTCCACCGGGTCCAAAAATGCTGATGAAGAGCGGAGACTCGCTGCCACCTGTGAAGATAGTTAATTTTTTCAAGAGGATAAGGAGGTTCTAGGAGACTTTCCAAAGCGGCTTGGGTTAAGAAATGAGAGGGTGTTAAAGCACGGAAATCGTTGGGATCTGAGGACAACGGAGTTATAGGTCTGGAAGTTAGGATTTCTTCGATTTGTATCATAACTGTGGTTAATTCCTCGAATGTCAGCAAAGCTCCTCGTAAGGATCGAAACAGATATGCCTTAGCCGATTCTATGGCCGCCTCCCAGAGACCTCCAAAATGTGGTGCTCGTGGCGGAGTATGGTGAAATTCAATCGAATTGTTAGAACACCACGAAAGGATTTCCCACTGCGTAGCTTGCTGGAAGAATGCTTGCTGTAGTTCAGCTAATCTCCTTCGAGCTCCAACGAAATTTGTTGCGTTATCGCAATATAAATGGTTGCATAAATTTCTACGTCCCGTAAATCTCTTCAGGGCGGCTACGTGTACGGCTCTAGTTACAAAACAGATGAAAACTGCAACGTAGGATTTGTATGGTGACTTTCCTCGAATACGGTAGGTGGTTGGAAATGGGCCGCCGATATCCACTCCACAATGAGTAAAAGGTAAAGAGCTGTTCACACGTCCTGCTGGTAGTACGCCTATAAGCTGCTGGGTTAATTTTGGGCGATAACGTTGACAATGAATGCATCTTCTGACGACCTTTCTGGCGTAATCACGGGCATTGATGACCCAGAATTTTTCTCGAAGGAAGGATACCACGGCTTGAGGGCCGGCGTGGAAAGTTTTGATGTGGAGATATCTGATGTAGGTATCGATGAAGGGATTCTTAGGAGGAAGTAATAGAGGAACTCTCTGTTCTATTGGCATTTTGGCCAGCTTTAGTCGGCCTCCCACCCTTAATAATTTAAGTTTGATGATAGGGCATTTTTCGACGGAAGGATTCAAAGTCCGCAACACACTCTTAGGGGGTAGGCTCTTCCCGTTCTCTAGCGCGAGTTAAGAGAAACACAATTTTAGTTAAGAAAAACACAATTTCTTTTTATATTTTGAATTATTCTTTAATATAATATGTTTCTAGGTTGAGATGTCCAATTCAACTGATTTATTTTAGATCAAATTTATTACACGAAAGCTTTTGAGTGCAATTTGCATGGGAAAAAGAATGCAGATGGATGCAGGTGTTATTCTGGGAAATTTGGTTGTGGGAAAGGAAATGACTTTTGTTGAGGGATACTTATGGGAATGCAATTTGTGCAACATGTTTACATTTAATTAAACGGGGCTCGTAACTCCTCCATCCCCAGAGGTCAGCGTGGGCCAAAGAAATTTTATCCTGGGTTCACTAATAGGTGCCACTGCTGAGATAATCGGTGCGATTCGATCTTGCTGAGCGTTGAGATTTGATTGTAATCTGCGGCGTATGAAGTAGCAAATAATTATCACGATGAGGATTAGAATTATGATGAAACTGGCCGATGGTTTGTAAGGACTTCTTTGAATCAGGAAGGTTTCCGTAACTTCGCTCCTCTCTGCAAATTGGTAAGTGTCCAGGGTTTTCAGGTAAATACTATTATTTGATGTTGTGGTGTTGATTTGGTTAAAGATGGTATGATAAATGCTAACTTCATCCCAGACGATGTTTTCTGTTGCCATGTAGGTGATTCTGTTGATTGTGATCTCGCAATTGGTGAAGTGGATGAGTACTGTTCCTTCTATTTGTTGATTGGGTCCGCAAGTGGTGAATATAGTTGTCTTCGGGATGTTTATCAGGACTATGTGATTTGGCTCTGGTTGGAAAATTTCTAGAGTGGTTCTTCTTTCTTGTACTTCGCAATTAGCTGGTTTATTATTTATGAGGTTGCCTAAACAATTAGAATCGAGGATTTCTTCCTGTTATATTGATTCTCGGCAGTAATATATTCCTTCAATTTTAGTGCATTTTGTGTCGTAATACTGAATGTTATTGTTATTAAGGAGAATATAAGGTTTTGTTTGGATGATTTTGGTCTGGTTTATTGGTAATGGTATGACATGGAATAGGGAGAACGTTTCATTGGATAATATAGGTATTTGGATATTGAAGATAATATTGGTGTTGTTGAAGTAAGCCTGTAGTTCTAGTAGTTCGTATATGTATGTGTTCAAAAGATTTAATTTCTATTTTCTGGTTTTTAAAAATCAGGTATAACTGTGATAACTCTGTTGGACTTAAAATTTGTTTGGAGATAATATTTAATTTTGCGAGAACTATAGCTTCGGATATACTGTTTAAATGATTAGAGAGCAAATCTATATTGTAGTTTATCTGATTTAGAAATTGGAAGTATCTGAAATGTATATTTTCATTTTTGATTGTATTTTTAAGTTGACTTTGGGTCTTCTTGAGATAGTCTGTAATCGTTTCTTGTTGGGTATTAATATGTTTTGTTATGTTCTCAAATCGGGCAATCATTTGCCTATTAATTTTTACTTGATCATTAATTTCTATTTTTAAAATATTTTCGTTAGCCGTTAGGCTTTCGATTTCTTTATTAATTCGCATGGCATCATTAGCGTCCATATTTCCCGTAATAGTCTTCAGTACTGTACCTAAACCGTCAATTAATCCTCTTTTTACTCTGTTTCTAGGCATTAAAGTTTTAAATCTGTGTTTTAGTTCGTCTAACTTCAGGTTGGTTATCTGTAAGGAGTCTGCCATTTCTACAACTTCGTTTGAGTCTGAGAAAGTCTTTAGTGAGTCTGTTATCTTTTTTATGTTTTCTTCATATTTGTCCAGTTGTACTATATGTAGTAGGTTATTTTGTCCTTTTATAAATCTAGCAGTCCCTAGGTTCATTCGGAGAATTCCCTTGCTGTTCGTTAGGTCTTGGACCTCTATTATCTGTCCTGATGTCAGAGTTATGATCCTGAAATTTACGAGGTCTTTTTAGTTTTGATTTATGAAGTTTGTTGTTTGCACTAGTAATAACAGTTACTTTATTATTTTTATTGATCTTGTGTTTGCTAAACATATTAGTTAATATATTTCTTCTACACTCTTTTCTGTAAACTACACTACCTTCATTATATGGTTCTACCCGATTTTTGTTAATTTTCTCTATATTTTTAATGGCTTGCTTTTATATTTTAGATTTTATAGGAGGATATATTTGTTCTTGGAATTCATTGAGCTTAGTTAAGTATTCATGTGCATTTCTATTTTCTACATTATTACCAAATTTATATGTTCTGCCGTAAAAGACTTCATAAGGGGTCAATTTTGATGCAGAATGGATGGCATTGTTAAGAGTTTCGTTGTTAATTTCGTCATGATCCCTTTCTTTATGTTTATTATAGATAATTCTATATATTTCTGTTAATGTCGAATGTAGTCTCTCAACAGGTGAGTTACTACTGCTTTGTTGATATGATGTAGTGTGAAGGTTAATACTATATTGTTTGCAAAAATCTTTGAAGATCGTTGCCGTGAATTCAGTACTTTGGTCGGTGATAATTTTTTTGGAATGCCGTGCAGGCTTAAGAAGTGTTTTAAATTTTTTATGATTGTTAAACTGTTTCTAAAGGGTAATGTATATGCAGCTGCAAATTTGAAAAATTTGTCTATAATAGTGAGAATTTGTTTACCGTTTATGGAATATATGTATGTATATCGATGTGCAGGATATCAAGAGGCTTGTTAGGAATTTCCGGTATCATATGTTTTACTTTAGGGGAGTTTCTATCGTATTTAAGAATTTGACAAGTCTCACAATTGTTAATAACTTTAGTAATTTTGTTCTTTAGAAATGGGAAATAGTATTCTCTTTTAAGGTGTAGGAGAGTTTCATTTATATCTCTATGGTTGAAATTAAGATGGTATTCATTGATAATCCTGTCTTGTTCGTCATTCTCTTGAACGTCGGTAAGTAGTTCTGTGCATCTGACTATTTTAAAGGTCTTAGATTGCGAGAAGTACTTTGAGTACACTGATTGAACAATTGCGAATATGTCGTCACTGGTGTAAATAGCACTTAAACGGTTGGGTGGAAGGTACTTTTTTAGTATTTCGGTAATTGTTTGTTCGGACAGATCAGTTATCTGCAGAATTCTTCTCTGTTTATTTTTAAAGGGCATCTCTAATATTGTTTGGGGTATGCTATTGGAAATCTTTATAATTAATTGTAAGCAAAATTCGTTTAGGGGTCTTTCGGAGATAGGGATCCCGTCATCCATATTTTCTCTCGCAGAGTGAATGGTTGATCCGTTATTGGTCAGTATCGAGGTGTTGATACCTCCAGAATTCGACTCAGAGATATTAACTTCTATTCGATTATGTTCGGTTTCTTTGGGTCTGATTCTACTCAAGGCATCCGCATTTGAGTTTAGTGACCCCTTTTTGTAGGTTATTTCGTAGTCAAATTCTTCTAACTTGAGTCTTCAACGTTCTAGCCGGGAGTTTGGATCTTTTAAGCTCATGATACATGTCAAGGGTTTATGATCCGTGACTATTTGAAATTTCCTTCCGAACAGATACGGTCGAAAGTATTTCGTTGCCCATACTATCGCTAGGAGTTCCTTTTCGATAGTTGAATAATTTATTTCGGAATCCGTCAGTGTCCTGCTTGCATAACACACAGGTTTGTCACTTCCGATAGGATAGGTCCTTGAGAGAGTATTGCGCCAATAGCGTAATTGCTAGCGTCTGTTGTAAGGACAAACGGTTTTTGGAAGTCTGGATAGCTAAGAATTGGGTCATTCGTTAAAAGATCCTTGCAGCTTTCGAATGCTTTTACATACTCTTTATCGAATGTGATTTTCATTCCCTTTTTTAGACACCTTGTGAGCGGTTTTGTAAGTTTCGCGAAGTCTCGAATGAATTTACGATAGTAGTCTAAAAGGCCAAGAAAAGATTTTATTTCTTTAGTTGTTTTGGGAATAGGAAATTCTTTGATAACCCTGATCTCGCTTGGGTTTGGTTTTACCCCTTCTGTGGTTACGATATGTCCTAAAAACTCTATTTCCTTTCGGAGGAATTTTGATTTGTCGATTTGAACTTTTAGGTTTGCTTCCCTAAGTTTTTGGAAGACTTTCTTAAGATTTTCTATATGCTCCTGCAAAGAGGTGGAGAAAACGATAATATCGTCTAGATAAATTAGACAGACAGTTCCTTGCAGTTCTTTTAGGACATTGTCCATAACTCTCTGAAACGTAGCGGGGGCATTCTTCAGGCCAAAAGGCATACGAATATATTCGAAGTACCCTCCTTGTACGGTAAAAGCTGTTTTTTGTATGTCGTCTTGTTCCATCTCGATTTGATGGAACCCACTGGCTAGGTCTAATGTAGAAAAATACATACATTTTCCAAGTTTATCTAGGATTTCTGTAATATTCGGAATGGGGTACCCATCACTGACTGTTTTCTCATTGAGTTTTCTATAATCAATGACTAATCTCCATTTTTGTTTGCCGCTTGCATCGGGTTTTTTGGGAACAATCCAAACTGGAGAGCTCCAAGGAGAATAACTAGGGCGGATTATATCATGATTGAGCATATCATTGATTTGGCGACGAACTTCGTCCTTATGGACGTATGGGTACCTGTATGATTTAGTAAAAATAGGGGTATCGTCTGAAGTTTTTATTTGGTGTTTGATTTTATTTGTGAAGGAAAGTTTTTGTCCTTCTCTAAAGAAAATCTCGTCGTATTGCTTACAGATTTTAAGAAGTTCTTTAGTTTCTTCTTTATTTAAATGGTCAGTACGAAGTAGCTTTGTAATACCGGTAGTCTCTTCAGTTGTTTGTTCATGTGGACCATTGCTAATATTAAAGTTATTTATTTCTATGTAGTTTTCGGGGGAGAATTTCTCAACTTTTATAGGATGTTCTACGAGTAGTGTTTGGTTATTGTTTGAAAGATTAAGGACTTCGTATTGGCTGTACCAGTTTTCAGCTTTGTAAAGTCCTTCGGAAATTAATATGTTGGGATATAATTTTAAGGTCGTAATATAAATGTCACCATTCTGTACATCGACTGGTAATGTTACAATTTTTCGGAGGAATAATATATTTCTCTGACATTAAATTTGGTTTATAATGCATGGGAATTATGGAATTGGCAGTTATTAATATGTCATTTTCAAAATAGACTTTGCTCTTTAATTGCTTTAATGCATCAAGTCCTAAAAGACCGTCGAAATAGCCGTGAAATCGAAAGACTAGAAATCTAGTTTCTCCTGGTTGATTGAATTCAAAAAAATTTGATAAGACTATTTCTTTGTCTAGATAATGGTTATTCAGAACCGTTGTTATAACGATACGTTTTATTCTTTTGAGGTCATTGGGGTTTACATACTCTGGATTTATAAACGAAGAGGAAGCACCTGTATCGATTAAGAATTTCAAGGGACGTCCGAAAGGTGAAGAAATATTTATGTAAGGAAGGATAAATCCATGTCTATTAACATCTAAATATCCGATTGGTTCGTCAAGGCTAGTGATTGAAAATTTTCGTCTATAGCATTAATCGATTCAAAGTGTTCCGCAATGCTTTGATAAGTTTCATATTCTTCATTGCTATCTTCGAGGTTTTGATATGTTCTAGGGTCAATGTAAAAATTGTGGGGGTTCTCGATGTTTTCTTCTACTGTAAGCGGATTTGAATTGTTACATTTATATTAAATAATTCCTTGCTAATGAACCTTGGTTGAGGATTTTGTGGGTATCTTTTTTGTGTTTGAGCTTGGAATGCTCTGGTATTTCCTGATGATGTGTCCATCGGCTCAGGTTTTAGAAAAGAATTTTGAAAATTTTGACGAATAGGGAATTGTGGTCTCTGTGGTGTATTAAATTGGGGTGGTTTCGTTTGTGGAAAGTTATAAGCTTGTGGGGGTCTTGATGCAAAATTTGACTGATTAAATCTTGATGTAAAATTTGGTTGGTTAAATCTTGATGTAAAGTTTGATTGATTATATCTTGGTGTGAATACAAAATTGGGAGAAATCCTATTTGGGGACAATTTTGTTTTGGTTGTGGGATTTGCATCCTATGATTACTGAAGGGATTTTGAAATTTTGGCGTTATTATGTCTTTATTAATAACCGACATAGCATAGAATATATTTTCTTCTTTAATGCAGAATGCGAAGGCTTCTGCTAGTGATTGGGGTTTCATTGCTCTAATAGTTGATCCCAAGGGCTCCTTTAAACCCGTCAAAAAAGCGTTTAAACACATTTCCGCATATAACGATCTTTTCGCACTTATTACGTTTCTATCTATTTCGTGAATATTAACGTGATTATTCATACTTGCTAAAAGTTCGACTACCTCACTATAAAACTTTTCTAACGAATTATTACTCTGTTTAACTCTATGCACATCTTTTATTAAGGAAGTTTCGTTCCTTTTATCAGAATAATGTAGTATGAGGTTTTCTTTAATATTATCCCAGACCAACGGGGTGCCGTACATATTGAGGACTTCATTGGCCTGTCCCGTTATTTTATTTCTGATTGCTCTAAGTAATAATTGACCGTAGGGTGTGCCACTAACAATTGAAATTAGTGAAAGGATTTCATAGACATTATCGAGGAAATCAAAAAGCAAACGGGGATTCCAGTCAAATTTCGGTAAGTCTTTGATAGCGTCCGGAACCCTTAAAGAGTTGAAAATGTCTACACTTGTTATGGTCGTACTTTGGGGAGTTTGTTCACTAGGTGACGTCATACTTCGATTTTTATTAAAAATTTCTTCAAGATTTGCACGATTTGAATAATATGGAAAAATTTTATTTTGAGAGAAACTTTCTAAATTTTTACCGTCTTTTTTCTTAAAATTTTTTATGTTAAAACGATCACTACGATTTGATGTATTTGATGTAAGATATTCAGATATTGAATATTGATATTTGTATCTTCAATCTTATTTATTAATCCATTCAAAACGCGGGGGGGGTGTTCCAAAATAACACCGTTAAGAAAATCGAACCCTAAAGGTTTTTGGGGTCGCTGATCACGAAAATCGAGGTCCCGCGGTCCTAAAATTAGGGCGTCACCCCTAAAAATGCAAAGAAACACTCCTTTTTAGGGGGTTTTCGCGATTATTTCAGTAATAATGAAAACTAATGCGATGAAATGCACTTTTTTTAATATTTATTTGCGAAGGTGGTTGATTTATACTAAATTATGGCGAACTTAATGGAAAGGGGTACTCCCAAAGGGTTGAAAGTAAAATTGGCGTTGGCGAAAAATGGAAAAAATTGTAAAAAAAAATTTCCCCAAGTTTATGCTTCAAATTCGATTGTGGGCGTACTGTCAGGCAAAAATAAATTATTTTCAACCCTTAAGGGGTTAAAACTACCCCTACAATATAGTTCATTGAAAACTAGGGGGTGGGGGTTTTCCAAAATAACACCGTTAAGAAAATCGAATCCTAAAAGTTTTTGGGGTCGCTGATCACGAAAATCAAGGTCCCGCGGTCCTAAAACTAGGGCGTCACCCCTAAAAATGCAAAAAACACCCCTTTTTAGGGGGTTTTCGCGACTATTTTAGTAATTATGAAAACTTATGCGAAGACATGCACTTTTTTTAATATTTATTTGCGAAGGTGGTTGATTTATACTAAATTAAGGCGAACTTTATGGTAAGGGGTAGTCCTAAAGGGTTGAAACTACCCCTAAATCGGCCAAAAATGGCAAAAAATGTAAACATTTTTTTTCAAGCTTATGCTTCAAATTCGATTGTGGGCGTACTGTCAGGCAAAAATTAATTATTTTCAACCCTTAAGGGGTTAAAACTACATTGCAAAAAATTTTTTTTTTGCTTTTTGGGTCAAAAGGTATTATCAGCAAAAAAAATAATTTTTTCAACTTTTAAGGGGGTACAACTACCCCCACATTAGAATTGTAATTGAAACAAATTAAAATTTATTGTTTTACATTTAAATTTTATTTTCCATTTGTAATCATTACAACATTTGGAACATTTCACTATAAACCCCTTTGTACAGAGGTTAAACCACCTCTAAAGAGAAAAAAAAATAAAAAATATTCATTTCGTGGAATCTTTAAATAAACTCTGCATTTTTGTAGATTTTCTTAACGGTGTTATTTTGGAACACCATAACGCTCGTTTTGAATGGACTATATATCGGAATCTTCACTATCACTTGAACTAATAAAACTAAGGCTACTTTTTAGTGGGTATGGGTTTGAGGATGATCTTTTTTTGGAAAAGGGCATAAGGATTTTAACAATAAATTCAGAAATTACTAACATGCACAACAATTTCAAGATCATCTTGATATTTTTTATCTTCCTTCTATATGCCAACGATGTACTCTCGTTGTGGGTGTGATTGTCCTGACGATGTTCCTTCGTTGCAAAACAATCCTGGTGCTGGTTCTTCTGCTTGTTGCTTTGGACCACTCACATTCACTTTTCAAATAACCGATAAAACTTCGATTTTCGATCCTTGTTAAAGTTGCAAACCGTACAGCGTTAATTATCGATAAACCTTCGATTTTTCGCTTAAATTAACAACAAACAAAGTTATCCGTCACGACTGCGCCAGTTAAGAGAAACACAATTTTAGTTAAGAAAAACACAATTTCTTCTTATATTTTGAATTATTCTTTAATATAATATGTTTCTAGGTTGAGATGTCCAATTCAACTGATTTATTTTAGATCAAATTTATTACACGAAAGCTTTTGAGTGCAATTTGCTTGGGAAAAAAGAATGCAGATGGATGCAGGTGTTATTCTGGGAAATTTGGTTGTGGAAAAGGAAATGACTTTTGTTGTGGGAATAAAAATATTGAGGGATACTTATGGGAATGCAATTTGTGCAACATGTTTACATTTAATTAAACGTAACTCGCGCAAATATCTTCTGAAAAGCAGTGTTGTTGAATTGCCCACACTATTTGTATTAAAGCGTTCTCGATTTCTGAGGCTGTAATAATGTTGTTGTTACGAATTTGCCAACGATCCTTGGTTTGACGAAGTAGTTTGATGAAGCGAAGTACATAGTGTCACAACTCAAAAACAATGAATTTTACAAGGGAGCCATTTGAAAGTTTTTAGTTTCATACAAGCCCATGTTATGATCTTGGATTCCAGCGGGTTTCCAGCGGTCATTTTTAGAAGTATTAATATGGATTTTTGCTACATAAAAATATGCGTATTTAGCTATACATTCTTAAAATAAACTCAAAAATGTAAATTTTTGAGTTGTACCACTATTCTGGATAAGCGACGATATGCAAAGCGACGACAAATTTGGATATAGTTACTTCAGGAGTATATGATATCGAGAAAGGAGAATTTGCGATTGAACAAACTAGCACCGATTTTTGAATTTTCCGTTCAGGTAATGTCTCTAAGTTGGTATGTCGACGTTTTGTGGGAGGCCATTGTTCTTTTGGTAATTTTAGAAACTCCGGTCCGGAGAACCAATATGACTTAATAAGTGCCTCGGTTGTTAAGCCTCTCGAAACGATGTCGGCAGGATTGGCTTTGGAGTTCACATGTCCCCAAGGGATGGTTTTTGTAAGGCATTGAATCTCCGGAACCCGGTTCGAAACATAGGTTTTCCAGTCGGATGGATGGCAAGAGAGCCAATCTAATACTATCTCGGAGTCCGTCCATAAGACTTCTTCATCAATTGTTTTTCTCTCGGATTTTGACTAATAATTTTGCCAAAAGTAGTGCTGCACACAACTCCAAACAGGGTAATGATCGGCTCACCCGGATGGGAGCTACTTTAGATTTAGCCGCCAACAACTGCACACTTGTGGTTCTCAAGTCGTCTTGCGTAGATACAGCTACCAAACGCTCGACAGGATGCGTCAGCAAAGCCATGGAAGGCGACGTAGTTTATCTTACCTGAGCAAAATACCAACCGCGGAATACGAATTTTATTGAGTTCAAGCAATTGAGTTCTAAAATTGGACCAGCGATTTGCGAGGTCTTTGGGAATGGACTCATCCCAATGTAGTTTCAGAAGCCATAGTTCTTGTATAAAGATTTTTCCACGCACAACGATAGGATTGATAAGGCCTAATGGGTCAAACAACCGTGCCACCTCAGATAAGATTGATCTTTTTGTAATTTTAGACGAAGTATTAACCGACCGATAGCTAAAATTAAATTCATCTGCAATTGGTTCCCATATCATGCCGAGGCTCTTAATAACATCCTTGTCGTCAATATTTCGAGTTTTACTTTTTTCATTCTCCGGAATTTCGGAACAAAGTTGCGTATTGTTCGAATACCATTTTCGAAGGTGAAACTGACCAGATTTTGTAATAGCGTCTACTTGATGCCAGTGGCGGCTCCTGCCTCTAAAACTTGGTGGGGCTTGAAAAAAAATTAGTTATTAATATAATTATTTTTATGTTGGTTTCCATTCTATCTTACAGGCCAACTGCACTAAACATTCCAATTGGATTTTCAGTGTATTTTACATGTATTTGTTCACATTAAAAATACTTAAATAAACGCTCCTTTGATTTTAAAATTTTTTATATTGGTATAATTTTATCTAAATTTTGTTTGAATTTAGCTGTTCAAAATTGACCAATCTATTTCTTAACTGAAATTTTTGTACCTGCGTAAGATGGAAATAAACTGAATCACTCGTGTTTACTAAGCATGCACGTAGAATAACATTCAGATTAGAGGTACTGCATTCAGAGCGTTAACCGAAAATATGTTGTTCGTTTCTCAAAATTAATAGCTCCATTTGTTTAAAAAAGAAAATATGAGAAATGATTTTATAAAAAGGAACTTAGCTCTATTCATTGTTATCAAATTTAGGCCTATCCCACTAATTTGAAGAGTATAAATCTCAACTTCTTTGAAAAACGAATAATAAAATATTTAACAATTCAACAAATCAATAAAAGAAAGAAAATGTTTTATTTCTGCACGAACAATTCAATAACTTTTCATTTAAATTTGGAATATTTATTGGTCCATAGCGATGGATTATGGATTTGTACGTTTTAATATCTTTTAAAGTATTGAATAGCCGTTCAGATTCGGCTGTTGAAAAGTGTGTGGTTAATATTATTTCTAATAAAATAGAAATTTGCTTAAAAGCCTCATCTAGATTATTTTCTTTCAAAAATGAATATAACTCCTGAATAGAAGTCATTTTTGAATCTGTTAAGGAGTACCCTTATTTTCTTGGCGTTAAATGAGTCCTTAAGCCATTACAAGAGAAGGCATATGGTAAGGTGTAATCTAGAGTTAGACCCAACAAGTGAGAATTTGGCCGATGACTCATTTGTTTTCGTATTTTTGAAATACATACGTAATTTCTAACTGTTCTAAGTTGAGTAGTTCTATAAGTACTAAAAGGTAAGTACTTAAGTAACTACTCTAAGGCCGTGTGTAAAAATAAGCAATTTAATAAAGGGTATGGTAAGGCTTACCCCTTACTAGTAAGTGCTTATTTCAGTACTTCTGTAAGCTTACAGGTCCTGCTGGGATCAATGTGATAATAAATAAAATATAAACTCCTGGTCTTTTAGAAGTTTTAATAAACCAGTTGCTTCACTAACTGTCCCAAACTTCACCTTGGATCAATTCTTTTTTTTGTTTTTGAATATAGACCATGTTTGTTGCAAATTTCGATTATTAATTCTTTTCGCTTGGGAGAGCATGGTGTCGTGGCCACGAAGAGCTAAAAAAATTCGACTTAATACTAGATTATTTATATTTCGCTGTGGAACTCACGCATCCTGCATCGATCTGTGCGATAATATTAACCGTCCCGAAGGTTTAGTAATTTGAAGCATTTTTTTAAATTCGTAGCGCTTGTTTCATGTTTTTTAAATAAATGTTTAAAATCCCGCATAACATTTCTGTATAAGTCGATTCTTCTAAAGAAAATGCAACAAAAACAAAACAATACATTTTTCTCTGTACTTAACCGTAAGACATTTCCTTTTTGGAAGACCAATCCGACGAAAATTTTCTAATTTTGTATATTGCAGTGCAAATTAATTTAAAATGAAATGGTTTATGCGGCTCTAAACGTTTAATTTCTAATTTTTCTTGTAATGACAACAAAGGAAAATTTTTCTTCAATAAATTATCTACGTGATTCATTTGAAACAAAAACAAAAATTAAATCAATATAAATACAATCTAAGAAAAATATATATATGTATATTAAAAAATGGTATATTAATATTTAACAAATAGTTAAATCAATAATAATTTAATACTATTTATTGGCGAATAATTCAATATATATCTACCGTAACTTTGCAAGCACATATTTTTCACTTAAAAATAAACTTCAAACATTCTGCTAAAATTCAATCCAATTAGCCTCTTTTCCAATAAGGATTTCTCTTTTTACTACTTTTTACTATATTTCTAGCCAAATATTTGCTACGGGCTAAATAAAATCAGCCCTTCACCTTCACGTATATAAAACCCATAAGTGTTAAAAAGGTTTCTAAATGTTCGGCCAATTAGTATCAAATGCAAGCAAAATTCCTTTAGAAATATAAGAAACAGAACTAAAGGAATGAGTTGACAACACTGACACTCTATGTGCGTGAGTAAACCCAACAGAGCAAGAGAATCCATACATGCCAGTGAGAGAATCCCAATGAATCGCTCGGGGCTACTAAATTTCAGCCCCGCTTGGTAGAACAAAAGTGGATGAATCCATCGTCTCAGTCAAGAAATTTTGCATACAAAATGTGTCATCTTCGGGGCTGACTCAACGATAGCCCCTGAGGACCGAGAATTACATGTAAATAGGAATGGCGTTATGATTCGGTCAGATAGAGAGAGAATTGAGAGTTTTCTTATTTGTTTTATTTGCTTTTTTGATACTTTGTCTATGAAATTCCACTTCGAATTTGTTTGTGGTTTATTATGTTGAATTTTTTGTTTAGAAAATGTAAGAAATTGCAAAAAAATTTGAGTTTTTTTTGTAAAAATGAAATTAATTCAAAATGTAATAACATGTAATAATTAATTAAAAATATGATTTTCTCGAAAATTTCTGGTGGGGCTAAGCCCCACTAGCCCCTAAGGACGAGCCGCCACTGCTTGATGCCGAATTTTATATAAATCTTCGCAGGTATCGGCACCTGTTAGGAGGTCATCCATATTGAAATCTCTTTCCACTACATATGTGCGAAGCTTCTGGGAGCCTTTCTGGGTGCTCCTGGGCAAACTGTAACAAACATCTAGTCGCCAAGTACGGCGCTGATGCCGTGCCAGAAGTAACGGTTTTTAAACGAAAAATGCGAAGTTCATCTGTGGGATTTTCTCTCCACAGAACTAATTGAAAATTACGATTTTCAGGGGTCACTAACACCTGCCTAAACATGGCTGTAATATCTGCAGTTAGCCCAAACTTATGACAGCGAATAAATCATTTTGAACCGTAGGTCCTACCATGAGCCAGTCTTTAACACGAAGTTTTGTAGTAGAGCTACCGGGGCGTATTTATTACACAACTATGAGGCATATAGTAATAAGGCATAGGCTATTCCTTGCATTTAATTTCCTCCATATGACCTGTCGTCAAGTAATCTTGCAGAAATTGTGAATATTGCAGTTTGAGCTCAGGGTCTCGTGATAATCTCCTTTCAAGAGAAAAGAAGCGACGACGAGCAATATCCATCGAAGAAGGGAAATGTAACAATGACGGAGACTTGAACGGAAGCTTAACGACGAAACGACCATCAGCTAACCGCTGAGTAGTTTCACTAAAGAGTTTCTCGCACTGGAACTGTTCCGGATTCCGATTTATAATGGGATCATTGATTACTTCTTCTTCTTTCCAGAATTTTTCGACCAATTTATCTAAAGCTATACCTACGGCATCAACACCTTCCAAGTTTTCTTGTATTATAGGTGTCCTACTGATGAGCGTGGTATGCGAATGAGGACGTTCAATGTATCTACCGCCCACTATCCAACCAAACACTGTTTTTTGTAATATGGGTAAATTATTTTTCAATTTAATTTGACCAACACACAACAGACTAAATAAAGTACCTGCCCCAATAAGTAAATCAACCTTTTGCGATTTGAGAAATAGCGGATGCGCTAGCGGAATCTCCCAATCCTCCGTAACTACACTTTCAGACGGCTGCAATCCGGTTATGCTGGACACACAATAGCAGGGTAAAGTGGTCCGAAAATTGCTGGTTCTAGATTTGATATGTACTTGAGTGATTCCCCGGACTTCAGAACGTTGGTTCATTATACCGTTAATGGTATGGTGGATGCGTTCTATAGGTAGATTGAGCAATTGAACAAGCCGCTCGGTTATGAAATCCATCTGTGAACTACAATCTAACAACGCCCTCGCTGATATGTAGTGGCCCGCGTGGTTTCTGACATCAACTATCGCGGAAGCTAGAAACACTTGACCCTTAATTTGCTCTTCAGCGACCAATACTGTCGCTGATTTTTCAATGTTTGAGGAAGAATCTGCTGGGGATTGACGGTTATTATTAGACGCTACTTCCGAGACGTTGCGCGAGTATACCGATGGAGCAATGTATTATGAGGCATAAAACAGACATGGCATAACGAGGCCTTACAATTTTTTACACTCTAGACCTTGGAAAGGCAATTGACACACAAAGCGTTAATTTTTACTTGTTTAAATCGCGATATAACCGGAAGCTCTAAGAACTTGGGGCATTTGTGAATAGAATGACCAGCCTGTTTACAAAATAGGCAATTAATATTAGCCGTTACTAATGAAGTAGGGTTTGAAGTCAGCCTCCTCCCTTTCTCGGACACGGTAGGCCTGGGCAACGGCGACGACGAGTATTCAGATTGCGGATCAGGTTCATTATCCCTTGCTTCTAGAAATTGGCAACGTTTGCTTAATAAAGTCGAACAGTCTTCCCATGAAAGTATTTTATCCTGATATGTGGCCTCCTCTCATTTACTTACAGAATCTGGATCTTGTCACAAACCAAATGAATAATAAGCGCATTCAAAATATCTTTAGTAGAACCTAAACTATGTAAAGCGCTCAGATGACCATCAGTACTGTCCACTAAAAGGCGTATCTGAGTCGCCGTGGGCTTAGTGACCTTAGGTAAATTGCACAAACTAATAATATGCTCGCGGAATGTTAGATATTTATTGTCGAATCTGGATTTTAAGTATTCTAAGGCTTTAGAGTAATTGCTCTTGCAGACTTCATATGCTTTCACCGCACGCAGCGCAGCCCCATTTAAACATTGAGTAAGTGGTTGAATTTCTCGATAGAAGTAAGTGATCTATTTGAATCAACTAATTTCATAAAGGAACTTATGAAGTTAGGGAATTCGGAATACTTTCCGGAAAATGTCGGTAACTTTAACTTAGGAAGATTATTATTAGGGGTGTATGAATTTACAAAGGTGGAATCTATGAGAGAAGTAGATCCTCGACGCTCTGTTAACGCGGATAATATCCTAGATTTAACCATGCAATATAAATCTTCCTCTGACCTTACTTTCTTGAACATCATCAGGACATAACTTTTCTATTGATGATTGATAGGATAAAATTTGCTTGGAGTAGGATTCGAGCAAGCCTAAACGGCATTCTAATTCTGTAGCAGACAGAGTGTCGAGCTTAGTTTCGATAATATTTTTAATCCTAGTTATACACCCCTTAGTGGAAGCTCGTTGAGTTTTAAGTTCCGCTAATTCCGCCATGTTCAACGCACTTAAAATAATTTCTTCAACGATGTCCACTTTTAATTAGATCCAAACACTAAAATATATACTATCCCTATGATTTGAACAATATTTGATATTCAAAATTAGTCGAACGACAGATTATTGGCTGGGCTTGAAATTCTGTAAATTTATTTGGCTATTGAGGTTCTGCACAATTTATTGCCATCAAAGGAAACAAATGGTCTTATTTGTCTAGAAAAGTTAAATTAAATTGGTATGTGCTAAAGAACCAACGCAACGATTATTTACACACTAAGTTAATGTGCAGCAGAGTAACAGTGAATAAACACGCTAAAATTTCAGTTATTCGTGTGGTATTTTAAACTATATAAATTGTCGATGCACTAAATTTCGCAATCACGAAAGGTCAAGGTCTTTAATACAATTTAAATGTCACAATTTTAATTTTCTAAACAAAGAATTTCAAATTATAAACCAACTAGAATAATCCACGAGTATTTTTTAACACTATTCTTAACGGCAGTAACGCACAATTACAGTTACAATTCAAGCGTTGCTAAGGGTAACGGCGATAAGGGTACCAATACGACGGATGAAATTGAATTAAGTTAAGCACGAATTATTTAAAGTTTCCACTTATTCTCATATTCTGTACCACCAAAATGTAAATGTTCACCAAAAAAGTCACTAATATTATCGATATGATATTTATAAATGTATATTAGAATAAATTTAATTAAATCAGGACTCACCCTTCATAAAAATATTATCCAAAATTTAATTCTGTTACCGCAATTTAATTCACTTCATTCGCCTTTATTCTTATCAAGATAATTAAAATTTCTTGAGTTTTTATGACGCTGACTCATGCAAACATCCAACTTGATTCTTGCCGGCTATTTGTTAATTCTCAATAAAACAATTGTAATTGACACCGACCAAAGCCAAATCAATCCTACAAGTTATGCCTATTGAAATGCACTTGAATTTCACTGTTATTTCGTGCTGTGTATTAAATCCTCACAATAACCGCATGGATTTCTTTGTTTTTGCTAAAATTTTAAGTTTTAATATTTAAATTTAAATGACCACTGAAACTACACAACAATAAAAAAGATTTACTTACGACCGCTGTTGGTATTTAACGCAAGTAAAACAAACCTGGAACAATTTCCCTCGACGATGATAATAATAACACAGGGGAACAAAAAATTTTTTTTTCTGCGGCATAAGTTTATGGAGTCAATTTCGATACATATGATTATGAAGAACTAATCCTATAAATTACTTTGTTTGTATTGACTCTGGTTCTCCTGATAAACCGTAATATAGGAAATACACGATTTTTAGTCATTTTACCCTCAATAACGGGTCTATTTTAAAGAATAACTGACAAATGCTTATCGTTGTCCCATTTTAACGAATAGCGCGTTCTTCGTAATTTTTGAGTAAACAATTTCTAGTAAATTGAGGAGCTGGCGAAAATAACCGTTTGTCCCAAAAAAAAATTTCTTTGAATTTTCTTCATTTTTTTAACAGGAAAAGTCCCGTTATGCACGAAATGAGTATTTTTAAAAAGTGTTTCCTGTGAGTTTAAATTGCTTTTGAGTGAAAATGTTACAGTGATCTATAGACATAAGCCCAAGTCTAAAAAAAAATCGGTTATCGTGGACAAGTCCGCTTATGTTCGCCAGTTCCTCAATTACATTATTTAATTTATTGTTACAAAATGTATGAGTTCTTCACGCAACGGAGGAACATAAATGATTTTGTAAAACAAAGTTATCGGGTATATTTTGGGAAACAACTTGGACAGCAAGACAAATGTTGGGCCCCACACAAAGTTTGTAAACATGCGTGGAGTCACTTCGAAATTGGAGTCAAGGAGGACGAAAAGGACTTCCGTTTGGAATACCGATGACATGGACAGAACCAAGAAACCACATTGATGATTGTCACTTGTGTGCAGTAAATGTGAAAGGTATGAACCGATACAAAACGCGCACTTGGGTTTACCCAAAAGTACAATCCGCTAAGCCACCAACGTTGCATAGTGAAGATTTGCCAATAACAGTATTTACTTCCTTATCAGAGGATTACTGTGATGATTTTGAAATGTTAGATAGTCAAAGCATCCTTCGAATTCACTTTTGCACTTCAAGGGTTTTCTCAAGGCGAGCTAAACAACTTGATTCAAGACTTAAATTTATCTAAGAAATCAGCTGAGCTTCTTGCGTCAAGACTTAAAGAAAAACATTGCCTTCAGCCTGTCGTAGCAATAACATCTTTTCGAACCAGAAAGCGCGACATTCTTCCATTTTTTAACGAGACGAATGATATCGTATATTGTAGTGATGTTTCTGGACTTTTAAATTTAATGGGCTTCCAGTATACCAACCAAAAGACTGGCGACTTTTCATAGATAGATCAAAAAAAAAAGTTTGAAATGTGTGTTACTGCATAACCGTAATAAATTAGCTTCGATCCCGATAGCTCATTCAATTACTCTTAAGGAAGAATATCAAAATATTAAACTTGTTTTAGAGAAAATTTCATTTCATCAACATCAGTGGTCAGTATGTGTAGATTTCAAAATGGTAAATTTTTTATTGGGTCAGCAAAGCGGATACACTAAATATCCCTGTTTTGTTTGTTTGTTGGACAGTCGTGCGAAATATGAACACTGGAGCAGGAAAGACTGGCCGTCGAGAATGAACATGACTGTAGGAAAAGCTAATGTCGTTCATGAGCCGTTGATCAGTCGAGAAAAAATCATCCTTCCACCACTCCATAAAAAACTTGGGCTTATAAAACAGTTCGTTAAAGCTTTAGATAGGAATGGTGATTGCTTCAAATATATTTGTCAATCATTTCCTGGGCTCAGTAAAGAAAAGTTAAAAAAAGGAATTTTTGATGGACCACAAACCCGCACTATTATAAAAAAGGATGATTTCACAAACCACATGAGTGAAGTTGAATTGGAAGCGTGGACAAGCTTTGTATCAGTTGTCAAAAACTTTTTGGGGAACCACAAAGCTGAAGAATATTCCGAAATAGTAGAAAAAATGCTCCAGAATTTCCAAAAACTAGGAGCTAATAAGAGTGTCAAATTGCATTATTTGCACAGTCATTTAGATAAATTTTCTGACAACCTGGGTGATTATAGCGAAGAACAAGGGGAACGGTTCCATCAGGATATTAAGATAATGGAGGAAAGATACCAAGGCCGTTGGGATCGCCATATGATGGCAGATTACTGCTGGAGACTGTCTGCAAAGAGACTGTCCTGACCAAAAACACCATAGAAAATCCCATACAAAACGTTTTTCTTAAATCTTATGGATACGTTTTTGTTTGTACATATAATTAATTTTATTATTTTTTGAGTTATTTATAGCACTTTTGTTATTTGGAATCATTTGCTAATTTTAAAATGAAGGTTTAAAAAAATTTTAAAATTAAAGTATAAATGGATTGCCTTTATCTCAAAAAGTAGAGTCAATTAAACAAAAATATTATTATTTTCGTTTTCAGGACACCAAAATTACCTATAATTGACTAATAATACCCATGCCGCAGAATCAGTGTTGCCGTGTGTAATTAATAATCCAGAAGACGATGATGGAAGACATTGGGGTGAAATCAAAGAATGTGGCGACATCCAATTTCTCTATAATTCCTTCGCTTCCCTTAAGATTAAATATGCCGTTTGGCACAAACGACGACGACAAATATTATTAATTAATTAAAATTTTGATGAAATTGTCCCTTCTCGGGCGCCATGTTGAGGGAACAAGCTTTTTTGATTCCTTTTTTAAAAAATATTTTATTTTTGACTTTATTCTTACAACGACTGAATGCAAGTGCCAACAAGTTGGGTGATCTCCAATCGCAAAGCAAAAGTTTTCATACAATTCAAATTTACATAGTTCATAACGGTAATGGAATTCCAATATAATTGAAGTATTAAACTCTCAGGAAGGATAGTGTGAAAGAGAGAAAGTGATTCATGCATTAATACAATACATATAAACAATACAAAGGTGTTTGATTTATTACAGTGACATACAAATTTGAGATCACCACAACGATCGTGAATATTATTATGAATTCTTATATACTAAATTTATGTATGACGGAACAGATGTCAATATTTTAGAACGTCATGATTGCTTCATTTTAGTATTGCAAATAATGAATTTATCTCTTGCATATACAGTGACTGAAGAATCAATTGATTTATTAAGTAGGGTGATTGAAGTATTTTTGGCGCGTTTTATTTTACTTTATCCAGACTGTATTGTTCCCAAGTTTCATTTTGTAACACATGTGCCCAGCCACATGAAATTATTTGGTCCTGGTAGGCAGCAATGGTGCTTTCGATTCGAATCTGCTCATGCATATTGCAAATCAATTGGATCTATTGTGAGGAACTTTAAAAATATGCCGTATACATTGTGCACTCGTCAGCAAGCTCGTCTTTGCACACAACTAATAACATATCCCGGTCAGTCGCCTAAAAAATTTTTATACGAAGGCGATAGAATAAGTCCAATTATTTTTCTAAAAGATTCACCTTATGTCGAACTTTTAAATAATTATGTCGATGAATCAGCAAGAAATACTTATAAATATATGCGATCACCTAAAATTATCATTCACGTAGTAGTCTATCAAAACAAGACGGTGGTTCTGCTTCAAAATGATGAGGACGCAATGCCGATTTTTGGAGAAGTTTGTGACATAAGTATCATAAAAGACATGTATTTACTTGTAGTCGTATTACTTGAAACATTTTATTATGAGCATAGATTAAATGCATACGAAGTTATAGAGTCTGAAGATAGAAGAATAAGAATTGTAAACGTGAGAAATTTAATATTTCCACATTCTCTTTCAAAATTTCAAATTAAAAATTCAGAAGATGTGAATTCTTAGGTTAAAATAATTTTAATGCAGATGTATGACTTTTATTACAGGCTTTCTTTTGTTATCATATGAATAAATATCTTGAAACGTTTTAAACGTTTACTTCTCCTGAGGTGTTTTATCATAACTAAGTGTTTACTACCCCAAGTTTTTAATTGGCGAATAAGTGTCTTACCTTTAAACACTTGCGCTTACGGTGAAATTATTTGGTAAACTCCTTACGTGTTTAATTTTTGTTAAGCACTTTTAAGTGTTTACGTACAAAACACTGTAGGGTTTAGTTTTTGTGCATTAAACACTTCTTCTGTTTTAAAAGTAACCACTTTACACTTGACCGTTTAGAAATAAAACACTACAGTGCTTTATTTATAAACACCTGCTAAACACTTGGATTTGCAGTGTTCGTGCAGTCAGTATTATTAACAAGTCTACATCTTCACCAGCAACTATAGTTGTATTTAACTGTTCTAAAGCTGTTTCAATTATGAAGACGTCAGCGCCATTATCAGCTTGTTTCGCACAAATACCAGCAGCTGTTAACTTTCCACACAGCATTGAAATGAAACGCGACTTATTATGAGTATTAGCCAGAAATTGTTGTTGGTTTGTTGGAACAGTCATACATTGGTCAAAAAGGACATCAGGAGCTGTCGATGTTTTAGTTGCCCGACGACGTTGCTCAGCTGCTTTGGTACTCTTCCTGTAATCAGCATAACCATCAAATAGTACAATAACATTGCGACCGAAATATCTATATAGATAATCAACGTATATCTCCAAAATAACATCGAATGTTTCTTCTCGATCCCACACAACACGGTGTAGAAAATATCCTCCATCGATGATATACGTGGCATTTGTATTGTCAGTTTCAACACATTGAAAGAAATCATAAATGGCTGATTTTTGTGTTTTGCGCATTTCAATTGCATCGAAGAGGGATAATGGATAAGGAGCTAATTCATATTCGAAGAATTTTTCAAGTTCATCTTCTAAGGTTTTTGTAATGGTCATGCGTTGAAATAATAATAAAGGATCTATAAGTACCTTTTCATCATGAAGTGTTATAGCCCTACTGATAGCTAAAAGAGGGAGTACTCTTTCAGCACGCTTCAATTTAATATTATTAAAAGTCTGGCCGATCATTCCAGTCATAGAAGCGTTTCTTACTTCACGTGCATTATGACAAATTATACTTTCATCATCGACGACTCCATTGCAATGGACATTATCTTTTTTAACCGACTTCAAAAAAAGAGGAGGTTACTCAATTCGACGTGTAGGTATTTTGTGGTCCTGTTCACGCATAACTTTGTAACCCAATAACTTTTTTGCTTTTTTTTGGTTCATTTGAAGGGGGAGCTTCCCACGGTGGTCCCGTTAATTTTTTTCTAAATTCTGATAACGGAGTTCGAAGTTAGGCAGAAAAAACTGTTAAAATTCAACCTGTTAAAGTTCAACCTAAACATTTCATGGGCACCGAACAAATTACTTTATTGTTGTGAATTTGGCAGCAGGCCGATGGCGGAGTGGGTAGAGCGTCGGGTCCTCGATTCAGCGTTGCAGGTTCGATTCCGGTCGGGGCAGCCGGTTTTTTTCTTTTTCTCTTTTTCTTTTTTCTGAAATGATTTATTAACATATTGGTCAGCGGCCGATAGTACTTGACATAGCGCAAAGGGCAAGAGGCAAGGATTCTTGTCTGTGGGATCTGCGGGGTGCGGGTTCGATCCCAAGGGCTCGCGGTGCTTTTTTTCTATATATCGATAAAATAATTATTTTTTAATTTCCTTCGGGGAATTTTGTTCCATATTAAACAAGTTTTCGACGTGAATGCGTCTGTAAATTTGCTTCCAGAACAAAAGCCGATAAGAACGAAATTATGGCGAAATTTGCAGTTCAAAAAACTATTGTTTATATCGAATAAATAAATATACCATGACGTGGATGAAGAATCAAAGAAGTTTAATGTTTACATTTAATCCCCGATATCAATGGCAACTTAACTTTTTATATGCCTTATATTATCTTGATCTGTATGTGTGTATAGTGTAAACAAATCGTGCAACTTGATTTTGACCCAGTTCCATATAACCGATCAACTGCAAATTTTGCACATACGTATAGTTCGCATGACAATACAATCTGCAATCAAATTTTGCAATTGCGCTCCCCGACCCCAGACATGGGTATCAAATGAAAAGGTGTGACAAGTAGAATACACTTCGCTATGTGGCGTCGTAAAAACGTAGGCTCCTTGCAATGACAGGCAATATTAAAAAATGAATGGACTAAAAAGCACGAAATAAAAAAAAATTTTAAAAACCGACTTCAGAAAAATACCCGCGATACACAAAAAAGGATGAAATAATTGTTTGTAATTCTTAACAACATCAATCCAATAAGAATGGATCTAGAAAGAAGAATCACTTTTGAAGACGGTGCCAGGTAGTAGTTGACTTTGGTTGCACTAGCTCTTGCTTCGGCAATTGTTTACATTTCTTTGTTACCCACATGTGTTAGCACCGTCTTCAAAAGTGATTCTTCTTTCTAGATCCATTCTTATTGGATTGATGTTGTTAAGAATTACAAACAATTATTTCATCCTTTTTTGTGTATCGCGGGTATTTTTCTGAAGTCGGTTTTTAAATTTTTTTTTTATTTCTCCAAAGACATCCCTGAAAATATAGTCGGTTTCATATTTATTTATTTAGTTAACTACAAATAGCCTACAGCTAATACATATATACAGATATATTTATAACATACCCAGCCATTCTTATAACTATTATAGATTTTTACACTTACATATAAAATTAAATATTCCTAACAAGTACATATAAATTTAACAGTCTTTTGTAGTTATAGCACCGTATCACATTACAATTATTAAAACAGTCTTCATACTTTAACATTTAATTACTATCAAGCCATAAGCCTACTTTTTCCCTAAATTTTTTTATTGATCTCACTTGTTTAATTTCGAATGGCACCTGGTTATATATGTAATTCAAGTCTATTATTAAAAACTGATTTTGAACCTCTACTACTATTTACATTCACAAAATGGAATTGATGTGCTTGTCTAGTAGGGTAATTATGTATATATGTATTTTTGCTAACCAGACACTCTAAATATTCTGGCAGTAATTTATTTTCTAATCTATAGATAAATGTTAGAACATCCCTTTTAATTTCGTTTTCTATTGTTATACATCCTAATTCCTTCAACATACTGTTGATACTTTCAGTACGTCTTTTGTTTAAAACCGCTCTCATTCCTTTATTAAAATTCTTTTGTAGTTTTGTTATCTCCTTCTTATTTGCCATTGTTAGTATCGTAGAACAGTACTTTATACATATGTGGCACCAAGATTAATTTAAATGGCAACTCCTTTCCTTTTCTTGAAATGGTTTTTCTTAATTTATACAATAAGTTAACTTTCTTCGCCATTTTTCCACTTAAGTACTCCACATGATCTTTGAAACTTAACATATTATCAATAATTACCCCAAGATATTTGTATTTTCGAACCCATTCCACTTTTGATCCCATAAGTAGAACTTCTTGCCCTCTTTCTGCCTCTTCTCTCAATTTTGGCTTTCCTAATACCATACATTTTGTTTTCTGTACATTTACACATAACTGATTCCTACAAAGCCACTCATATACAAGTGATAGTTCTTCATTGACTTTGGCGATTACATTCTGTATATTTTGTCCACATAAATAAATTAATGTGTAATCTGCAAACATGTGTATTTTACACTGTTCAATCACTCTTGGGAGATCATTTATGTATAATATAAATAACAGAGGTCCCAATTTGCTGCCTTGTGGTACACCATGCTTTACTTCCTTTTCAATAGACATACTGTCCTTGAATTTCACAGTCTGGCACCGTCCCTTTAGATAATCTTTGATCCATTCATAGACTCTACCAGTTATATTATATACTTCATACAGTTTCTTTAAAAACAATTCCCTATTTATTGTTTCAAAAGCTCTTCTGTAGTCCAAAAACACTGTTACTACTCCATTTCCTTTATCCATCGCTCGTAACCACTCTTCCACCACTAATTGGAGTGCTGATTCCGTACTATGTTGTTCTCTAAATCCCGATTGATGTTCCGTCAACAACCTATTTTCTTTAATATGTTTCATTAATGTTTCATACACAATTGTTTCTGATACTTTCTCTATTATTGGAAGAGTATTTATTGGCCTAAGATCACTACATTTTTCACTTCCCTTAATTTTACTTATAGGGACAATCACAGATAATTTTAATTCCTTTGGCATCATTCTTTGTGTAATTGATTGTTTTACAATATCAGTTACTCTTTCACCAACCGCCGGCCACAGTTTCTTAATCATTTCAGTATTGATCTTGTCCGAGCCATTAGTATCCTTTAAATTTTTAACAATTCTTTCAATTTCATCTTTGCTTACTTCATTAAATTCTTCTAAATAATTATTGCAGCCCCCCGTATCTATTTGATAATTAGAATCCAAACCAGGTATATTTCCAATTATTTCTTCAATGCTATTCACAAAAAATTGATTGAGCCTTTTAGCAAAGACTGTGGAATCTTTCCACGAAACCATTAGACTGAGGATGGTACGTGGTCGTTCTGATTCGATTACTACCTAATATGTTGGTGAGTTCTTTGAAAATAATTGACTCAAACTGCGTTCCTTGATCTGTGGTGATTGTTTGAGGCACACCGTATCTTGCAATTCATTGGTGTAGAAAACTATGAACAATAGTACTGGCCGAAATATTTTTAATTGGTATTGCTTCTGGCCAACGTGAGAAACGGTCTTTAAGCGTAAGAAGATACGTGTAACCGTTGGAGGGTGGGAGTGGCCCGACGATGTCCATATGGAAATGTTCGAACCTGCCGCTCGGAACTTGAAAGTTGCCGTGTGGGGATGATATATGTCGGTGTATTTTTGCCTTTTGACTGGGGATACACGTCTTAGCCCACAGGTTTACGTCCTGATTAATCTTTGGCCAGAAGTATTTGGCTGTGATTAATTTTCTACTCGCCCTTATACCTGGATGGGATAAATTGTGAAGATTGTTAAAAATCGTTCGTCGTATTTGTTCTGGGACGTATGGCCTACTTGTGTTGGTCGAAGTTGCGCACCATATGTGTACGTCTTCCATAGGTATGTGTACTTTTTTTAATTTAAAGGAGGTGTTGTTCGAGTTATTGGTTGATTCGGTGAGGATATTTTTTAACTCTACGTCTACTTAGAACCTAGTATTGTGCGTTCTATCAGTGACGAAAAGGCGGCGTGATGTAGTTCTGAGCCCCGTTGCCGCGGACGCGTACTTTAGGTTTTTTGAATCATCACTAATATGAGTATTATTTTTGCATGGACTAATGCATTTCTTGGCCTTTTGCCCGAATTTTCTATGGTACCAACATAAATTTTCATTATATTTAGAAGGTGATTTGGATTTGTGGTAAAACCGGCTTTTGGAAGAGTTACGATACTTTGTTCTTGACCTGTTAAGTTCGATGCTTCTCAGTCGCTTTGAAAATTCATGAAGTTGCTGCATTACTTTATTGAGAGTGTTTTCTGTAGCGTTTGGGGATGTTCTAATTTCGGAAACGTTATAAGTAGAAGAAGATTCTATCCGCGATGGAAAATACTTCATCCTGACTATGGGAATTTTCTATTGCAATAATGCAGGCTTTCATTGAGGAAGGGAGTTTATTAATCCATAGTTTTTTTAGAAGAGACGGGTTAACGAGGCTATTTCCTCTTGCCAAAGATTCCATCTGCCTATACAGCTCAGAAGGTTTAGATTCTCCTATTTCGACCTTGTATAGGAGAGCGTCTAGTCTACGTTCCTCTGAGTCTCTACTACGAAGCAGGAGGGTTGTTTTCAAATGTTCGAATTTGTTTTCTTGTGGCGGGTTTAGCAGAACGTCGGCGACGATTTCCATTGCCTCTGGCGGTAATGACGACACCAAGTAGTCGTATTTAGTGTTCGAAGATTTTATGCATTTCACTCTAAACTGAGTCTCCACGTGTATAAACCACAGGTCTGGTCTGTTTGGCCAAAAGGGTGGTATTTTCATTGAAGCTATGTGTGGATTGGGAATGCTATTGTTAGTTTCGTGAATGTCATTGTCGTTCTGCATTTTGGAATTGGAAGCACCCGCGTTGGTTTCCTCGAACATAAGGTTGGGGAAAGATCCTTCTTCGCGTTCTTTAGAAGTCATTGCATAGTATATATTTTATAATAATATCTTTAATGTTTTGTTTCTGTTATTCTTTAGAATTAGTACTATACAGGCGTGTAATCTAATTTTATATGAAAATTAATGAAGCGTAATTTATAATTCTTGAAATCTCTCGGAAAAATCAATTGCTTACAAAAATATGGCATTGAAAAGAACGGGTGAACCACAGACTTATGTTGCTAAAGAATATTCTAAAAGCTTGACGTTGGATATGAAAATGAATGTTATTAGTCGAATTGAAAACGGTGATAGTCCGAAGTGTCTTCTGCTCTAGGGTTGGTTAGATCAACCATTAGAACCATTCTTAAAAATATACCGGTAACATTAAGAAATCCATCCACGATAGATTTAGGGATTGCAAATTTTGACGACAAACAAAAAATGGGAATTCGAAATTCAAATTTAAAAAACTTCGATCGAATTCCGAAATTCTTTTATTTTTTTGTTAGATCGAAACAAATAATAAAAAACAACTTTTTAAAGCTTTAATAAATTCATATTTTAATTAAAACAAAATGATTCCACAAAAATTCAATTAGTACAGAAATGAAAATATTAAAATTGCGTATAAATTATAAAGAAAAAACATTAAATTGAATTATTGATTTGTATTTCTAAAATAGGTTTTAAGGAAGCAGAGGTCACTTAAAGCCCCATCCCCTAATCTCGATCCAATTTTTGTGCAATAGTTACCAGCAACTGAAAAGGCTCGTTCAGACTGCACGCTCGTTGGTGGAATAATGATTAAAAATGAGTATATAGACTCTAGAATTTTTCCCCGCACGCCATTTTCTTCAAAGAATTTCATTTCTGATTTAATTTTTGAAATTAAGCTCCGGTTTGTAGGTTGTTTAGTTGAGCTGGATGGTATATTAGACTATAAATTCAATTTAATTTTGTTCTCCAGCTTTTGCATTAATGACTGCGCTTCATGATCAGTTCGTTCTTCGAAAACCACTTCTTCTAGATCGTCAGATTCCGACTCCGAAGAGTTGCATCCTCTCGACAAAGAGCGTCAACAGTAAGCCTAACTGGGAGAAGTGCAGAAATAACTTTGTTAATCGATACAATTTCAGCTTCTGAAATAACAATATCAGATCCTATGTCAATCACGAACACAGTTTTTTAGTTGGTTAAATTTTTCAAGCATTTGGACTAGGCTATTCCACCTACTTCTAGTGTCCATTATAAGTTTTAATTCTTTTCCAAATTCTTGTTCTGCGTACATTTGAAGAATATCATTCGATGTTCTCGGAAAACGGAATTTCTTTACAATCGTACGAACTTTTCTGATGAGAAAACAAAATCCAAATTCTTCGGTCTCGGCATGCTCTAACTCAGCTAGATTATCAATTTGTTCAATCAAGCCAACATCGTCATCGTCAACATATTCCTCTTCCTCTGATTCCTCGTAGTCATTCCCTGGTTCTTCTACACTAATATAATCTGAAGTTATAACTATATATATGCTCCAATTCAGTGGTATTCGATTTATTATAGAGAACAGTAATTACAGCTAACTGGATCGCATGTGCCAAGCACAACTGCTGACTACATGGTAGAAGACGTCCCAATTTTTCCATAACCGCGGCCCCTTCAGATGTTATGGACGTAATATCTTTATCTACATAAATTTAGATTGTTGTTTCGCAATGTGGTTTTCAGGGCCACAAGGCACTTCTCTGCAGGGAAACGTCCTTCAACTCGAACTAGACCTAAATTCCAGAACTTTTCCTTGGTATGGACATTCACATTCAAATAACATCGGTTTCTTGATGATTTCCATTGATCTAAAGTTAAGCAAAACCGTGTTCCATCTTCTTTCAGGCTCATAAAATCCAGCAACATTTTAGCACGCATTTTTTGAGCGTATTCTAAAACCATTTTCCGAATGGAGTTAGGTGATTTTGGTAATATATAATCTCGAGTGCCTCTAGCTAAAATGCAAGTTCTCAAATCGATAGGCCATTCATACACGAGGGATCATGGTTCTGGAACCAAAAGCTTTGCTCCAAGTTTCCTGAAAATACACGGAGCATTAGCAAAGGAAGCAGCTTTTGTGTTGCTACTATGATTGTTTGTATTAGTGAGATGTCAAATTTTTTGACTCTGGTCGGGTATTTATTTAAATTAGCTCATTATTTATGATTGATAATTAATTAATTTAATATAAGAATGGATAAAAATAGTGTGTTGGTTATTTCAGCTTCAGCTGCAGCGGTAGCATATTTTTTCAGTTTTAATTGTTGACAGTTTGGAAGTTTATTATTTTTATCTCCATGGCAACGTATTTATTCTTATTTGTGTGAGTGCGTGCTTTCCGTGTTCGTAGATCGAAAGCAGGAGCACAAAAGTCTCCACCGGAGCACGAAAATCTCCACATATTTCATCTCCGCACGCCTCCCTTGCCCAAAAAAAGCTTTTGCTCCGGAACCATGCTCCCTCGTGTATGAATGGCCATAGAGGTACAAAAAACTTTGAATGGCAATTTATCCAAGGCACACATTCTTGATACGATTGCAGAAAATGATTCGTCTTTTTTGTTGATTAAATAGGGTGTAATCATCATTTTTGACGAGCCGCTTTCTGGAACACATTCTTGAAGGACTTCCCGTTTTCAGACAATAATATTATGTATTGTTCTTAAATGCGTGTGCTGAGGAGTTGTCGTCGACCCATTAGTTTTTACTATCTCTTTACATATTTTACATTTCGCTGTTAGTTTTTTTTTTTTTTGATCCTCTCAAAAAATGAATCTATACAGAATTTTGGTTTTTTCATGGCTTTAAGTATTCAGAATAAATTTCGCTTTTTACCTTTTTCGATAACATTTTGGGGACTGTGAACAATAACTTAACTTATTACCAAAAATATTGAAATATATTTAATTACCTTATTTAAAGATATCGCTAATTGAACATAATAACCCGGCTTCACCGCCAAAATTTCGCAAGTTCGAGCAAATTAGTCTACTGTACTTAAAAATTTCCTGATTTCCCATACATTTTTCACATTTTAAAGTCAGGAAAAAATGCCTGCTTTGGGCCTACAGAACATGAAATTGAGTTTCCAAGTAAAAGCTCGCTCAAAAGAGAGTAAAAAATTGGAATAATTCCAGTGAGCTTTTGCATTTCTAATTTCTGGCGAAAAATCAACAACAATTTCAAGCACGAACTGAACATGCTAGCCGGTGAAGCCCCTTATGCCGATTGAAGTGAACTTGATTAATCTGAGGCCGGTGAAGCCGGGGTATTAAATAAAATCAGAATTACTGGATCACTAAAAGAGACCGCGCTCGAAAAAACGAGTCTCAAACTGATGAAAATAGTAAAATCCAGTGACCTATAAGAAAACAATTTTTTGTGATTTTGAATGACGGGTAAATTTGCTTGGCTTTGAGTTGTTGTTGTTTTTGCAATGAACAGAATAACAAAATATTAATATAAATATGTACATACATACATATGCAGAAACAAAAACATATATGTAGTAAGACGGAGAGAAAACGAAGAAGAAAATTTTATTAATTCGGAGCTCGTTATGAAATTTTCGGAATTCGAAATTATATTTTTGAGAACGATAAGAACGAATTTCGGAATTCTCGAATTTCGAATTTCACATATGCAATCCCTAGATAGATTCATTATCAGCCAAGAAAGTAACACGCGTAATGTTAGGAACGTAACAATATATTTTAGTGTAAATAGTACCTCTTTTGACGCTGGTTTCTGTTAACACTCAATTTCGGCGACGCATTATGAGCGCTAAACGAGGTATGCTTGTACTATGAATTTATTATTAATTGGTTTATAGTTAAATTTGAATTATATAAATCATATTAATTTTATTTTATTTTACCAAAAAACAATTTAAAATTCTCATGAATTTTAGCAAATATAAAATTTTAACAAATAATTTTTTACCAAAAAACAATTTAAAATTGTTTACTTAAATATATTGAATTTATTGTTTTGTTGTTCTCTATTTTTGTTATATTCTTTCGTCTGCTTAAAGTTTGCTTTTTTAGCACAGGCTTTACTTTTAATATACTTCTTCCTATTAAT
The DNA here is from genome assembly GCA_949987705.1 of Thereva unica. Classification (NCBI taxonomy): domain Eukaryota; kingdom Metazoa; phylum Arthropoda; class Insecta; order Diptera; family Therevidae; genus Thereva; species Thereva unica. The sequence continues at coordinate 47,674 of CATLJY010000909.1, read as the reverse complement.
TTTTATAAGTTCATTTACGAAATTGATTTATTATTGCAATTTTATATTTGTTAACAATATAAATAAGAATGAGAAATTAAAATGTGTTTACTTTAAAATTTGTTTGTAAAATAAGAGTAATCTAGAAAGCAAAATAGTATTCACTATTGCATTTAGCAAATAATTTAATATATTTGTGTAAAAATTGTGTATATTCTTAATGTGTTTATTATTAAGGTCTCTTAAAAGACTTCCGACGCTTTTCTTCCTTGTATACTTAAATTTTATTATTTTATATAAAACTGTTAAATACATAAATAGCTATAATTACTTACGAGTAATTCCGTCGACTATGGTTGATTCTTGCATTCTTGCATTAATTATTATAAATTTGCAGTTAAATATATTTATGTGTCGAATTTTAGCAATAGCAAATAATTTCTTATCTAAAAAAAAATATTTTAAAATTATATTGAATTTTAAGTGTTTGAAATTATCATTGGAAAAATTGAAAAAGAAACAAAATTATCTCAAAAAGTTCTTTTGTGTTGCTGACTTGTCCGCTTCTTCGCCTTTGTTCCCTTCCATGTGCTGCTGTGTCCCGTTATGTGGGATTTGTTTGATGAGGATGATTTTACATAATATATTTTTTGCAATATTTTTGCATTTAACTATATGTATAGCTGGTAATTTTTGTTGATCCGTTAGGTCATCACATTTTGCAATTATTTGCCAAAAGCCACGATGCCCACTGATTGAGAAATTTCGCCGTTACTCAAATATGTAAAATTTGCGATTTTTTTCACTTTTTCGCGAATTGGATTATTGTACTTTGTTTTAAATATATAAAAATTCTGTTTTTATTTGTCTTTAGGAAGCAATTATTTTTAGTTATCACAAATCACCTCACAGGGGTCACCATTTTAGCAAATAATTTCATTTTAGTAAATAGTTTTATTTTGTTGCGAACTAACTTTAACAAATATTTGTTTGATATAATGATACATTATGATTACTGTTAACACTTATGGCTATTTAACTCGTAGCGTCGTATTATGGGGATCGTTCCGTATTGCTGGACGATTCCTTCAGATTCCTTCTTCCATGTACTCCGTGACGATGCGCCCCGTCTCGGTACGTGCTTAGCAATGGCGGAAGATAGTTCTTCTTCCTCCTGTGTGGGCGATGTTTAATGCCATTTTCTCCGATGGCGTTGTAATCGAATTAAGACTGCCATTTTCTCCGATGGCGTTGTAATCGAATTAAGACTGCCACAAGCCTATTTGCAATATCTTCTGTATTAGTTACAATTTCATCCCCAAAGACAACATATTTCAATTGTTTTGTTTCAATTTTTTACAAGGTTTTCAAATGTTTCCAGAGTTTCCTCGGTTCTTTACTTAGTCTTATAAAACTATCCTCATAATATTCTTTCTTTGCTTCTCTCCATGTGTTTACAAAATTGTTCCTGTATTGCTTATACGTATTCCACGCTTCCTGTTTCTTTTATTATTAAGAACTTATTATAAGCTATATCACGTTGAGTTATGTTATATTACGATTATATCTGTTTGTTATATAGTTCGTTATATAACACTTTTTATTGTTATATAATATATCCTTTTGTTATATAGTTTGTTTGCTTCTTTTATTTATTTAATTTATATTAATCCTTTTTTGTTTTGTTGGGGTTTTTTTTATCACTGGCTTAAATTTTCCTCTTTATTTAGATATCGAAATATTTCCTTAGTTTTATTTACTTTTACTTTTATTTATTATTTATTTATATTTCTTTTTTTTTACATCACTAATTATATTCTTTCTTTATCTTTATTAATTTTTTGCTTATTTACTCTGTATGACACAATTCACGAACACAAAATTTCTGTTCTTAAAAATTTTCACAATTTATCTTCCGAACCAGCTCGTTAATTTTTGCTTACATATAGAGAGATTTACTTAACTTTATTTAAATTTATCTTTCCTTTATTTATTTTTCTTCTACATCACTTCTTATATCCTTTCTTTATCTTTACTTCTTATATCCTTTCTTTATCTTTATTAATTTTTTCTTTATTTACTCTGTATGACACAATTCACGAACACAAAATTTCTGTTCTTAAAAAGTTTCACAATTTATCTTCCGAACCAGCTCGTTAATTTTTCACTTACATATAGAGAGATTTACTTAATTTTATCTAAATTTATTTTTCCTTTATTTATTTTTCTTTTACATCACTTCGCCCGCTCGCGCCCGTAGTTTATTATTAATATTTCCACCCGCCGGTGGTCACGGTTAAATCAACACTCAATTACTTAAAATTTTCACCCGCCGGTGATGGCATGGAAAAATTGTCCACCGGCTGGGAAAAACTCGCCAATTGTTATATAAGTTTTTATCACTAACCTTTGTTACTGGAACTCCTGCTTCTGTTATATTTTCTTTTTTATATGTATAAATAGGACGATGTTTTTGTTTTTAATTGTTTTTATTACATATATATATATATATATATATATATATATATATATATATATATATATTTGTGTAATATAAAGTTAGTTTAGGATTAGTTAAACTTACGGCCCTTCGCTCCTATTCACGAATGTGGAAACACTACGCATATATATCTTTTTCTTATTATAAATTTGTAGCAAAAATAGCTTTCCTTTTCAAACAAAACTGATATTATTTTAAATAGGACTTATGGCCCTTCACTTATGTTCGCTAGGTTTAAAACAAAATTACTATTATGTTTCTTATTATAAATTTGTAGCGTACAAGTAAGATAACTTTTATCAAAAATAGCTTTCCTTTTCAAACAAAACGGATATTATTTTAAATAGGACTTATGGCCCTTCACTTATGTTCACTAGGGTTAAAACAAAATTACAATTATATTTCTTATTATAAATTTGTAGCGCACCAGTAAGATAACTTTTATCGAAAGCAGTTTTCCTTTTCAAACGAAACTGATACTATTTTAAATAGGACTTATGGCCCTTCACTTATGTTCACTAGGGTTAAAACAAAATTACAATTATATTTCTTATTATAAATTTGTAGCGCACCAGTAAGATAACTTTTATCGAAAGCAGTTTTCCTTTTCAAACGAAACTGATACTATTTTAAATAGGACTTATGGCCCTTCACTTATGTTCACTAGGTTTAAAACAAAATTACTATTATATTTCGTATTATAAATTTGTAGCGCACAAGTAAGATAACTTTTATCAAAAATAGCTTTTCTTTTCAAACAAAACGGATATTATTTTAAATAGGACTTATGGCCCTTCACTTATGTTCACTAGGTTTAAAACAAAATTACTATTATATTTCGTATTATAAATTTGTAGCGCACAAGCAAGATAACTTTTATCAAAAATATATTTTCTTTCCAAACAAAACGGATATTATTTTAAATAAAACTTATGGCCCTTCACTTATGTTCGACGCTCCTCGCGTTCCGTTTCTTATCGAGTTCAAACAGACACACCTTTAAAAAAAATCCACCGCCGCCGGTGATGGCTCAAAAAAAAACTCAACTGTTCAAAATTATAATCCCCAAAAATCCGCAACCGCCGACGACCGTGGTTAAGACAACACTCAATTACTTAAAATTTTCACCCGCCGGTGGTGGCATGGAAAAATTGTCCACCGGCTGGGAAAAACCCGCCCTTGAATTTGTTCCCACCTGCGCAACTTGCTTACCGCGCGTTTCTCACGCAGCGTATTGCAAGTTGCGCTAGATCGGGTGGGTCAAGTTTCGTTATATTTTAGACGTTTTTAAATTAGCCCCCAAAGGATATTATGAAGTAATTCCCAAGTTGAGGATTTTCGCTTGCCTGCATTTCTCATAATTCTTGAAAATCTCTTTGAACATTAAAGTGTCGTTAAATGTCTTTGAACATTAAGAAGTTTCTCCCAACGTAACCCGATACCTCTGCTGATAAGGTATTGGGTTTTCGTTCGGTACTTGTGCTGGCGAGTTGTTTATTAGACCTTTTTTTGTGTCTTATTTTATGTAACAGTTATACAATCTCTTATTTCAGCTGAAAACCATGGACATGGTTTGCTTCTTACCCACTGGTCTAGTCTTCTACCCTGTTGTACACTTTGAGTAATACATTCCCTTAATTTGTTATATTTATTCCCAATATCTAGGTTTATTGTATCATCATTATCTTCCCTTAATTTTCTTTCAAGTATTCTTGACACTTTATTATATTCTAATTTTCCTTTCATTAGGAACTTTTCTTTTCTATTTAAATTATTGGTTAATACTCCTTCTATACTTATTATATAATGATCAGATATCCTTGGGGTTTGTAAAACATCACACTCCATACTTCTATTATCAATTGCCACTAGATCAATCAGAGTTTCACTATCACAAGTAACCTTTGTTGTCTTTGACACAATTTGTTTCAAGCCCATTTCATTTATGCATGTTTTCAATCTTCTTGTATAATAATCCTCTTCTTTAAACCAGTCAATGTTGAAATCTCCCCCAATAGTACAATCTTTTTGACTAAGGTCTGACAATTCCTCCATTATTAAAGAGAATCTATCTAAGAATTCAGCTTTACTACCACTTGGTGACCTGTAAATTCCTGCAAATGTATCCTTTATAGCCAATATCCACCAATCTCTTTCATTTACTTCATTTTTAACTATTTCATATGATAATTCTTCAGTAACATATATCACCACTCCTCCTGTGTGACTAGTATCAGAATCACATGTTATATTTGCCAGTAGAGACTTTACTTCTTCCTGGACGCCTTACTCATATATTCCCTCGATGAGACCTTGGTTGTTGTACTTCCTCTAGATACCTTAGATGTCCACCAGGAATTATCGGCTTATATTGTTATAACGTCAGTAATTATGGTATACGACGTAAGTTGCAAAAAAAACTTTGAATTCAACAAATAAAAAAAAGTCCTTTATTTTTATCTCTGTTTATTATTAGCACTTGCCTTTAAATTCTTATGACTGTTTTAATTATAAGTTTAAAAGAACTTCCTACTATCAACTTTGGATTATTAGTATTATAATTTTAAAAGAACTTCCAACTATAAACGTTGGATTATTTGTATTAAGGTTTTAAAAGAACTTCCAACTATCAACTTTTGATTACTAGTATTATAATTTTAAAAGAACTTTCAACTATCAACTTTTGATTAACCGAGAACCGATATTCTTGAGGGCTATGGCGTTCCCGGTGCGAGCCCGAGTTGGCTGCTTCGATCTTAGATTCCGACTCCTCTTCCATTAATTTCGCCTTACTAAAGGTACTCAATTATTTCAAAGAAAAAATGCTAATTAAGGTTTTTTTTGTGCGCGGTTTTATTCTTATCGCGCGTAATATATGATAGTTTTGTTTTTCTCGTAATGCTGACGCGGTAAAGTTTGAATTGAGTTCTATGGAAGCTTGTCTGAAATTTTATCTAGCATTTCCTGTGGCTAATTAAATATACTCGTACATGTATGAATATACAAATTGAAACAAAGTCAGCATTTTCTTTGTCCATTGAAATTTTAAGAAAATAATTATGAATATATGTATGTATTGAAAAGTCATCATTTCCTTTGGCATTTCCTTTGTTATGAATTAACAATATGTAGAGAATATATATATGTAGATATATGTATATATTTAAATGTACATATGTACATACATATGAAATGTATGTAATGGATACTTCAATTGTTAAGGATTAAGTTGATTTCGTTTTATGAAATAGGAAATTGAACTTGGGGATCCGGCTCATAACACACATCTAATACTGGAATATCCCTCAATTTCTATTAAAGCATCTTCGTCCATATCTGCTACATGCGACTCAACAATTATTAGTAGACTTGGTTTGGCTTCTGCCATAAATAATTCAATCATGTCCCTTTTAGCAATTAAACCATTCACATTCCAAACTAGTATACTTCCGTTTCTAAAATTTTCTTTCTTTTTGGGTTGCTATATACTTTCATACATAATTGCCCTTCTTTTTATATTCATTCTTCTTTGATACATTGGACATTCGTTGCTGAGTACACTGTGATTCACATCTAGTTTTAAGCCTAGTTTTCCATTTGCAGATACACAATTCATGCATTTTATTTCCGATGTTCTACATTCCTTTACCGTATGTTCCCCCCACATTTCATACAAATTTTTCCTTTTTCACAATTTTCATTCCAGTGATCGTAAGAATAACACTTCATACACCTGGAGATTCCCAGATATTCACGTACAGTACATCTTTGCCATTTTATCTTCAATTTCTTCTCCTTCAGCATTCTACTGAAAGTTTTAGGATCAGTCTCAATGACCAACACATGTGTGCTCTTAGTTTTCTTGTTTATTTTCACCTCTATTTTTGATTCTCTCAGAACTATTTGTGGATTTTGATTCCTTATTGCTTGCAACAGGTCCTCGTCCTCCATTACTTCATCAACATCATATATTCTTATTCTAGGATTCTTCAACTTCGGAATTTTCGCTTCATATTCCTTTCCCATTTTCTTCGCAACTTCAGCATTAATCTTTTGGATTTCTTCTTTGGTCTTGCATGCTATTGCAATTCCACCATTTCTTATTTTCCTAACATTCTCAATACCAACTTTAATCTCAGCAGGGTTTAATTTTTCCTTGAAATCTCTCTTTGTTGTCTCGCTGGACTGATTGTGGGGTGCTACACAGGGACTCAAGAAGTACGAAAAAACCGGTTTTACAGGCAAGAAACGAGGGAAGAGAAGAGAAAGAAGGCGCGCTTGACGAATCTTTAACGAAAGAATTTTTATCCAGAAATTCCCTGGTTGAAAACTAACACAAATGCACATTTCTTTCTCTTCTCTTTCTGACAAATGAAAATAAAGAAACGCCTGCTACACACACAGTCAAGGCTTTCATATATAAGGAATTATCTAAGATGAAGACAGCCTCGTGTAGCATTAAATAACGAGACTCAAATCTGAGTTCGGCCGACTTCTTGAGTCTCCGTGTAGCACCCCCCATTCAGCTTTTTTCTCCTTGCAGGCACACTTTAATCACTTTTCAGTTTTTCACCTTGCCACTCAATTAAAAATTTATATAGTGCTATAGTCCTTATTTCACTTATTAATTTAAAAACAGTTATAACTTTTAATAAAACTTTAAACTAATTAAAAAATATATAAAATTCATAGCTGTCAAAACTCATTCCACTTGCTCTTCTTCTTCTTCTTATTTATAAGGTCACTTAATTTTTTTCAAATATGAAATGCTGGCGTATATATGTATTACCACAACTGTTCCTCTGCAATGTTGCTTCTGAGTGTACAAATAGCACCGAGTACAAATGCTTTCTTTTTTCGTATCGAATGAAATTCGTACGCTTCAAGGTTCTCCAAACCGTAGAACGCGATACTTGATTGCCTACCATGGCTCTAAGTTGGTTAAGAGAGGTAGACGCGTTGGAAGATGCATGTAAAATTCGCCTTTGTGTAGTTTGGTCCAGCATTCTTTTTCTTCCAGATCGTTTTTGAGTACCATACGCATCTGGAGAATTCAAATAATTTTGCACAACACACAAACTTCTTTTAATTTTACGCGCAATCTCTCTCAAACCATAATTTTCCGCCTGAAGGGCATTAATAAACCCCTTTTCTTCGTCACTCAATATTTTTCCACGTGTCATTATTATTTAAATGATTGGATTTAAAAGAAACAATTAAAAATCTAGCTATTAATTATCGCGTTATTATTACTTTCCCTTATTATCACAACTGACCTTATAAATATGAAACAAGAACAAATTTTGTTTTTAGCCCAGCGAGGATACCGTTAGTTAGTAATTCCACATTTGTACTCGGTGCTATTTATACACTCAGAAGCAACATTGCAGAGGAACAGTTGTGGTGATATAAACGCCAGCATTTCCTATTTAAAAAAAAATTAAGTTACCTTATAAATATGAAACGGACTATATTAGCCGCACACTCCAACAAAGGATTTATTAAACTTCTGATGACCTTTACAAGTCGGGAATGATAGAATATGAGTATTTTAACTTATTAAAACGACAATATATCAGAAAAGGCAATTCCTACGAGAAAGTGTATAATAAATTTTTTTGTAGATAACCGCCTAATCTACAAACTTTGTAAACACAATTTTCTGATAAAACGTACGGTTTAGCATATATGTATTTGCAAAAAACTGATATTTTGACCCTTTGACCTTGAATAAAAAAGTTTGCAGTCGTCCAATCGCGTGGCAGCCTCTACAGCTTATGTATAATGATGTTTTTAACGGCTGTACCAATTTTCAGCAACTTCCGAATTATCTTCCAATTATAGCGTTTTTTCGTCTATTTTGACTGGACTATTATTTGGTACTTTTAGACATAACCTCAGGTTGTAAAAGTACTGAAAAAGTACAAAATAGAGCATTAAAATTGCTTAATAGCTTCAAAACTATAGGCCGTAGTATAAAAGTTCTCGAACATTGTTTATTGGAAATTGTCCAAGCTTTCCAATTTTGTAATAAAAAATATCAATTAGCTACTTTTTTTTGGAGAAAAAGGTGGTTGAAGTTGAAATTTTAGTGAAGAAAAAAACAAAATTTTGATTGTGACGACACATTACTTTGGAAGTTGGTGGGTTAAAGCCTTGAACTTTTACCGTTTCATATAGGCGGGAGTATTCTGCGTAGATTGGGGCGTTATTCAAGAAAATATCTTATAGAGTTACAAAAATACAGGGTGATATTTAAGCCTCAACCAAAAAATTTCAAACTGAATGATTTGATATTTGACAGTAATTTTAACAGTTTTCAGCAAATAAATCCAAAATTCATCCAGACAGATTAATAGCTGATTAAAGAACGAAGATTTAAAAAAAAAAATGGTTACGATAACTCAAGTTGGAATAAATTGAATAGAAAAAATAGTATTTTTTTTGTAAAAATTAAACTTTTTATTAAAAATTTAAAAAAATAAAAATGAAATCCACTAAACCGGCTAGAAGAGGGATCGATAGGTAAATTCAAGATGGACATTTAAAAAAAAATTGTCAATAACTTAAAAATTACGACCTCTAGAGTAATTTGGGTGGAACATCAAATATCTCGCCACTGTGCGACGCCTCAGCGTTTTCGAAATCCGAGTAATTAATTGTGCATTCTCTTAGTTTATAAATCTACAACGTCTTAGTAAATGTTTATTCATTGCGCTGCATCGTCCACACACAAGATTCACAGCTGTAATTAATGACAGCTCACGTGGTGACAAATAGAGAAAAATTGTACCGCAATTGTAAAAATTAATTTTTGAACGTTTATAATTGGTTTTCAGATTTTTATGAATTATGACTTTGATTCTTCACCCACTTTCAGCAAAACTTTTAAGTTTCAATTTATAAGTTATAAGATCCTTTATCGACGATTTCCTCGCGATTATTTTCAGGAACGAAGATAACTGCTCCTGAAATCCCGGTTGAGCTCCCAAATGTAGTTTATTTGCTTAAATAAAAGAGTTTATGTAATCCAATTGTAAGTTTTTAATGCAATTCAATGATTATTTGAAATATAGTTATTTATAAAATCCAATTATTATTATTATATTAAATATATAGTTTTTAATAATTAACGAAACCCAATTATGTATTATTATTCAAAAAATGATTGACTCCAAGTTGGTTCTCCGTCCACGTCCACGTTCCGATGAAGAAGAAGGAAGCCAGCCCATCGGTTCTTTGAAAAGTAATTATTTCGAAAATTAATAATGATATGAATGAAGTTGGTTACAAGTATAAATCTGGCAAGTCACAATGATGAATATTTACACTGGTTGGGATATATAATTCCCACATACATACCATTATGATAAAAAGTTTACTTTCGCTTTGTTTTCTGACAGAACTTGTTGAAACTTCGCACACAAGTTTCTAACTGATTGAAGAAAAGAACTGTAAACAGCAAATGCTTTATTTTTAAATTTTTTATTTTAATTTTTAATTAAAATTAACTTCTTTAAAATAATTATACATATATTTATAACCATTACGCATATACATTATATATAATTCCTTACTCGAAACCTTCGTCGCTACCAGCGCAGCGGACGCAGATGGTACGATTGCCCCTGCTAACCTCTGCATCGGATGTATAAAGCAACCTTAAAGCTTCGCCAGACAAACTCTTACTACATTTAGGCTATTTCCGGCACATGCTCGAAATATAATTTTTGCAGAAACAGAAAAATTCTCAAAAAAGCGTCTTGCGGTGTTTCCGTCATTGCTACTTTCAAATCCTTCTTTTGGTTGATCAACACTTAAATTCAATTTCTTCTTAAATCTTTCTTGTATTATTTCTTTTCGCTTTTTCACAAATTTTTGCTCATTTCGTTTACGCGACTGCCATTGGTCAATTCCTTTGCTTATTTGAAATAGTCCCCGTTACCGAATTAGATACCTTTCCGCCAATCATCGTAAAGAAGAGTTCGAAATTTACAAAAACTTTGTGGCCATCATATATCTGTAACGGTCGGTCGGAAAATTTATTTTGATTGGGGAATTTAGTGTGGGAATCACCCTGTAGGCAAGGGGAAATTTACTGTAAATTACTTGGGATGAAAAGGAAAATTTAAACAGGATAGGCGAGAAAAAAAATGAATAATGAAAGGAGTTTTCTTTGAAAGGAGAAAAAGTGCTAGCTGGTTGGTGAGCACGAATTTTTCATGAACGAGTCCTTAAAAATTACAAAATAATAATTTCGTGGTATAAAATTAATTAAACTGTTGATTAACAGTATACGGACGCGGTTCTATATTCGTAAGAAGTAAATATCTAAAAAAAAAAAAAGGAATAAAAACGGAACCGAAATAAATAATAAATCATCATCATCATAAAAAAAATAACGACGAGAGAAGATCAAAAAGAAAAGAAGAAGACGACGACGTACGGCGGCTCTACACAACCAAGGGAGGAGAAAACAAAAAAAGGAATCCACCAAAAGACGACGGAAAGCCAGAGGTTAAGTTACATCGAACTTAAATAAAAATCCTTTTAAATTCCGGGCAGCAGTAAGTAAAAATTAAATACATCTAAAATATATGTAGAGTCGGGGTGTAATTAAAGCAAAAAGGAAATAAAATAAAAAACCCAGAAGGATTAAAAACACACACGGGAGGAAAGTTGCATGTACACATGTACAAATTTTTTGGCTGGTGAAACACAAAAAATCGGTATATAAAAGAAAATTTATATTTATTTATTGTTCTTGGTTATCGAGAATATTCAGCGGAGAGGAAATATTTTAATAACAACTGCGGATTTTTGGCTATAATTCTGTCGCAGATCGCAAAGTACAAAAACATAAAAAATATAAAAGCGGCTGAGGACGTTTAAAATAAAAAAATAAAAAAATACTTGAATTTTGTGTGGCTTGGCTTTTTTTTGGATAGAGGAAGAAAATAGAGATGAACAAGGGGGGGAAAGTTTCGTGTGCTCTGAAAACCCCGTAGGCGGCGTTTTTCTCACACAATATATTACACATATACAAAAGGAGGACGAGAGTATAGTTAATTGACTGTCTGGTGTGGAGAAGTTTAACGAATTCTTGCAGTCCAGAAGCTTATATAAAAAAAAAAAAAACAAAAAAAAAAAAAAAACAAAAACACTTTCTTGTTGCTTTAATTTAGAAAAAAAAAGAAAAAATTTAGTACTAGAAAATTTTAACATTAATAGTATTTGGTATTACCTTGAGAATAGTCTTTTTACTTATTTGTGATTTGTGTTGCTCCTTGTCTGTGATATTTACATTTTGGTTTTTTTTGTTGGTTCAGGAAATTTTGTTTTCCTCTTCTGGTGATTGTACCATACATTGTACAAAGTGAGGGGTATTGGCCAATACTGCGCACTTTACTGTTAACGTTCATAAAGTACGCAACTCGTATGTAATTTCTTTAATTGTATTTGTTCACATTTATTTGACATGGGCAACTAATCCGTGTTGTTGATATTGCATGTAATGTTTATGTTGAGTTTTCGTATTAAATGATTATAAGCATGAGAATGGCTCTGTGTTAGATTTTTTTCGGTGGAATGGTTGAGGGGGGGATCCTTTCTTTTCAGGGTTGACGCGGCTCGGGCGACGAGCGGAGAATGATGGCGGAATTCAAGTTACATAGTCACAGGTAAGTGGTGAACCAGCCTCGGTAAGTCCCGGCCACACACCCCACGACCCCGCCGGCGAGCTAGATAACTCCGTGTGGCCGGCGTAGGAGTTCCGGATTTGCTTTGTAATTCTTATGTATGGTGTTGGCTCCTTGGCCATTCTCTTCAGGGCTTATGGCTAAGGGGGGTAACACCGCGCATAAGTGGCGCCCAATAAATGGTCGCGCCATTATGCTGCTACATAAATGGCGCCCAACGTAGCTTTTAAAGCCCGTTGACTGTCCTACACGGACCCTGAAGTTTAAATTTTTTTGGTTTAATACCACTTGTGCCTTCACGGACAATGTTTGATTTTTTTTCGTCTATGGTTCACCACTTTTACCCAGCGCTCGCTGTGGGCTAAGGTAGTACCGCGAGGCCTTAGCCCTCGTCTATTTTTTCGAATTTTTTTTCAGCATCCTTGTCTAAATTCTATGTGAATTATTATTTGTCTTCGCTTTTAGGCCTACCCTCTCTTATGCGGTAACTTCTTCGTTTTGGAGTAGCTTCGAGCCATGCTGACCTGCACGGCTTGCTAACAAGCGGTGTTCGCTTGGCTATGCGTGTAGGTGTAGTAGTGGTTCATCCTTGTCCTGTTTCTAGGGTCGGCGACTCTGGTATCAGGCGTGATACCGCCTGCCACTGCGTCGGTCTTGGAACAGGATCTTCGAATTATTTTTCCTGGTGGAAGGTGAAGTTGGTACAAGGGCTTAACCGTCTCTGGTAACAGGCGTGTTACCGCCTGCCACTGCGCCCCTTGTTCCTTCGGAAGGTCCATCCAGCTTTTTTAAATTCTATTTTTTTGTTTATGTCCTGAGTTTTTTTTTTCGTCTGTTCCTCCCAACTGATTGATTTTCCGAAAGGTAGCTCAGTTGTGGTTGAACAGCGGATTCCCCAAATTTTTTTTATTTTTGAAGAAGTTTCCTTTCCTTTCGTGGCGATGCGATTTTGAATTTTCGTTTCCGTCCTTCTTCCGGGTTTACCTGAAGCTGGGTCGGCGACCTTGATGACACTTGGTGATGACTATGCTTCATAGTTTTCACCAACTGCCATCGAGGCCATCGACATGCGGGATCCCTGAGGGGAAGGGTTGTCTGCCTCAACCATTCCACGTATATTGAATTAAAGCAAATCACTTATCTACACTAAAATATACCTACACTAACACACTTTTATTGTTTTATTGCTACCCTCTAATCGTTGTTGATTTTTTTTTGAGGTACCCTCCCATAGCACCAATAGGTATTTGATTTGTTCATACACACTAATACACTTTTATTGTTTTATCTATACAAACTAAGCGGCGTTGATTTTGATTCTTTGAGATATACACACACTAGTGTTACTATCTATTTGATTTGTTTAATGCAACCTTTTTCTTACTGGTTATCGTTTGTGTTTGTTTTGATTATATCGGGGGGAATTTTCTTTGTTTGTTAATACTATAGTAGGTAATCATGGGCGACTTGTGCGGACGCACCTTTTATGGCCTGCCCATCCGGCATAAGGTGCTACGAAGGCCACATATTTTTTCATCTTTATCTCCTCTCGCAAAGGAGTTTGTACCTCGACGGTCACCTGTCATCCTGGCTTTTACTCCAGTTAGGAGATGCTCAGTATCACGACTACCACTATCTGGGACTGGGGGCTATCCTTCGTCGTCGACCGCCATCCAGACTGCGCCGATGGCAGAACATGACTCAACTTCTCGCACGGTAGGGAGATGTGGACCGACAGCAGACGAGATTAAAGCTGTGAATTACGCATGGACTATTGTTAATTGTCTAAAAGAAAAGCCGGAATCTTTCGATACCATAGCGTCGAGAGCATGTACTGTATTTGCAGATGTGAAGGATAATCATTTTGTGTTAAGCAATGTGATGGAAATTATTTACAATCAATCCATTGACGAACAGACTTTCGTTAACACAGGAGCTAAGTTATATGTACTGTTTGACTCTATGAACCCGGTGGGAAATAGTATTTTTAGGAGTTTGCTTAGGCTAACGGTAGCTTATCATCTAGATGAAATTTCGCGTTACAGGCAAATGCACCGTCGAAGGGTGAGAGGTATCACTCTATTTTTCGCTGAATTATATGGACAATTAAAGTTGGGGGGATCGCATATGATGGAACTCGGCCAAAATGTACGGTTGTTAATGGCCCAGTTACTCCAGGAGCCAACTCCCGAAAATCTTGAATGCCTGTGTCGCATTTGTAAGATAATAGGTTGTGATCTAAAAGTAGACTGTCCGGCCGAAATCGCCACACTAATACGTGGTTTAAGTAATTCAGCATCGTCAGGAACTGCACCTGAAGGTCCTAAAGTAACTCTCGAGGCTGTACTAAAATTAATTTCGTAATTTCTATTGAATCACCTGCGTAACTCCGCTTTAATGATATTTTCGATTATCTTAGTTGGTTCTTTTATACACCCTGGTTAGGCATCGTATGTTACCTTGCTAGGCGTACACTGAGCATATCTACGTTTTGTTTTTTTTTGGAATAGTAAGCACTACATCATTATATCGGGGTCCGATGTTAGATTATAAATTCAGCGTATTCGTTGCTGGTCTATTACTAGTCGATCATTCACGTTATTTTCAGTCGTTTTTTTATCAGTATGAGCTATTGTTATTGTGGAAGTTGGTCGTGTAGCTGCTTTAAGTTGGTAACATAATACTTTCGTTGCAAGTTATTAGGTGGAACGTCACGGAGCTGTTAAAAATTAGTTTGAAATTTGGAACCAACCCGTATTTGTATTGAATTTTTAACCGTTAAATTTTTAATTACATAGGTTAATGTTCTGGCACAATTTCGTTGATTGTGATAAAATTCTTTGGGGGAAGTTAGGTCTAATGCCAGAAGTGTCCTCGAAGCAAGCGCTCCTCTGAGTAGCCCTAAGAAGGCATCTCGCCGGCTTCACCGGTTAATGATAGGGTACCCGGCGTGGTCCGCTTAGGTAGCTTCCCTAGCGGATGGTACACCTCCTTGTTTCTCTTGGCCGTCTGGGGCCAAGCTTTGATGAAGTATTCATCCGGATCTGCCAGACCAGACACCACCATGGTATTCTTTTACTCTTCGGTCAGTCTGGAGAAGGTCTCTCGGCGAACTGGGTGTCTGTCGTTTCACCGGGATGAGTCGAAGGCAATATGGCATTGCTGGAGGTTGTGCCGATGGAGCGAAAGCACCCTGGGTTTGGGTGAGAATGGTTGGAGACGTATAGATATCAGTAGGGGGACAATGTGGTATTGTCTTCCGCCTGATATTTGTACCTTCAGATATTCCTCCGGGAGATTTTTCAGACTGGCCATCGCAACTTACGGTTGCAAGCATGAACCTAAATTATAGTTAGCTTTTCACTCGGTTCGTATATTATCTACTAGTTCACGTATGCCCGGCTAACTCACTAGAGCATGAGACTCCTATTCTCAGGTCGTGAGTCGAGACCCACATTGGCGCCAACAAATTAGGTCTTATGGCATAAAAACCGTCCGTTTTTTTCGGCTCCTCACTGCCTCGCGAGTCGGCCTTGTGGACCCGAGGGTATGTAACGGTCGGTCGGAAAATTTATTTTGATTGGGGAATTTAGTGTGGGAATCACCCTGTAGGCAAGGGGAAATTTACTGTAAATTACTTGGGATGAAAAGGAAAATTTAAACAGGATAGGCGAGAAAAAAATGAATAATGAAAGGAGTTTTTTCTTTGAGAGGAGGAAAAGTTCTAGCTGGTTGGTGAGCACGAATTTTTCATGAACGAGTCCTTAAAAATTACAAAATAATAATTTCGTGTTATAAAATTAATTAAACTGTTGATTAAAAGTATACGGACGCGGTTCTATATTCGTAAGAAGTAAATATCTAAAAAAAAAGGAATAAAAACGGAACCGAAATAAATAATAAATCATCATCATCATAAAAAAAATAACGACGAGAGAAGATCAAAAAGAAAAGAAGAAGACGACGACGTACGGCGGCTCTACACAACCAAGGGAGGAGAAAACAAAAAAAGGAATCCACCAAAAGACGACGGAAAGCCAGAGGTTAAGTTACATCGAACTTAAATAAAAATCCTTTTAAATTCCGGGCAGCAGTAAGTAAAAATTAAATACATCTAAAATATATGTAGAGTCGGGGTGTAATTAAAACAAAAAGGAAATAAAATAAAAAACCCAGAAGGATTAAAAACACACACGGGAGGAAAGTTGCATGTACACATGTACAAATTTTTTGGCTGGTGAAACACAAAAAATCGGTATATAAAAGAAAATTTATATTTATTTATTGTTCTTGGTTATCGAGAATATTCAGCGGAGAGGAAATATTTTAATAACAACTGCGGATTTTTGGCTATAATTCTGTCGCAGATCGCAAAGTACAAAAACATAAAAAATATAAAAGCGGCTGAGGACGTTTAAAATAAAAAAATAAAAAAATACTTGAATTTTGTGTGGCTTGGCTTTTTTTTGGATAGAGGAAGAAAATAGAGAAGAACAAGGGGGGGAAAGTTTCGTGTGCTCTGAAAACCCCGTAGGCGGCGTTTTTCTCACACAATATATTACACATATACAAAAGGAGGACGAGAGTATAGTTAATTGACTGTCTGGTGTGGAGAAGTTTAACGAATTCTTGCAGTCCAGAAGCTTATATAAACAAAAACAAAAAAAAAAAAAAACAAAAACACTTTCTTGTTGCTTTAATTTAGAAAAAAAAGAAAAAATTTAGTACTAGAAAATTTTAACATTAATAGTATTTGGTATTACCTTGAGAATAGTCTTTTTACTTATTTGTGATTTGTGTTGCTCCTTGTCTGTGATATTTACATTTTGGTTTTTTTTTGTTGGTTCAGGAAATTTTGTTTTCCTCTTCTGGTGATTGTACCATCCATTGTACAAAGTGAGGGGTATTGGCCAATACTGCGCACTTTACTGTTAACGTTCATAAAGTACGCAACTCGTATGTAATTTTTTAATTGTATTTGTTCACATTTATTTGACATGGGCAACTAATCCGTGTTGTTGATATTGCATGTAATGTTTATGTTGAGTTTTCGTATTAAATGATTATAAGCATGAGAATGGCTCTGTGTTAGATTTTTTTCGGTGGAATGGTTGAGGGGGGGATCCTTTCTTTTCAGGGTTGACGCGGCTCGGGCGACGAGCGGAGAATGATGGCGGAATTCAAGTTACATAGTCACAGGTAAGTGGTGAACCAGCCTCGGTAAGTCCCGGCCACACACCCCACGACCCCGCCGGCGAGCTAGATAACTCCGTGTGGCCGGCGTAGGAGTTCCGGATTTGCTTTGTAATTCTTATGTATGGTGTTGGCTCCTTGGCCATTCTCTTCAGGGCTTATGGCTAAGGGGGGTAACACCGCGCATAAGTGGCGCCCAATAAATGGTCGCGCCATTATGCTGCTACATATCGTCGTGTAAGAAGTTAAGTTTTTGATTTGATTTTTTACGTATTGTTTTTCTTTTAGTGTAGACTCTCTCTTTTGAAAATTGTAGGCTGGCAAAAACGAGGATTTTTTCAGATGATCAAGTCTTTGCTTGTCCTGTGATCAAAACCTATTATTTGCAAGGGGACTAATGAGGTCAAGAAAACATATTTGTCGGAGTTCAATTCCGCATCAGGAAGTTTCTGGTGATACTAATTGTGACCAAAACTCCCATCGCAGCCCAATTACAAATGCGCGTGAAATTTCGTTCAATATCGAGATGTAACGAGCTCAACACGCAATTTTGTGCTAGCAATATTCTACTACAAGTATGATTTCAGAGGGACTGTAGTCTGTATCTCACACCACCAGTCGGTAGTCACTTTAATTGTAACTGTAGTATTAAGCCACTATACATGGTTATTTTTGAATACTCCTGCTGTCCTTTTGGATTCTTTCCACTTCGATTTGAATTTAGATAACATTTTTCTCAAATTTCCTTTACAATCTTGATGAATTGTAAAGGAAGAGTTAGTTTTTTCGCTCAATTTATTTTCTAATTCTTGCAACATCTCTGTCGGCTCTATATGCATGGAATCTCTCAACATGCCAAAAATTTCTAACTTTGTTATTGTTAGCTATATGGTGTTGGTCGGTTCTGTGATACAATACAAAAGACCTAATAATCGACTACAAATTATCTTTCCATTATTTGCTGATTAATTTTTCATATAAATTTTATTTATTTATGAAAGAATTAATATATTATTACGATTTTTATATATTTAGCAGTTTCTAATATTACTTATAATTATATTAATTTTTTTATTTTGTTATTACAATTAAGTACGTTAATTAAAAATAATAAATTAAATTTTTATGCATTTTTCCGAAAATTTCACATGGTAACACTACATACAATGAAACTATGAATTGGCAAGTTTTGGCACCCAAATCTTTCGAACTCTCATCACATAAAGAGTTTCCTACAAAATCGCGTTGAAACTATCCCGGGCAGTAGTGTGCAATAAACTATTTTTACAGTTTAAGGCCAATTAACGAGAGGCAGAGCCCTCATTCCAAAAAAGTGTAGTTGACTTTTCAATTGCACCTTTTGTTTTAGAAGAACATATAGGATGATTTGTAGAACGTTCAACACCAGTACAAGCTGTTCAATATCCCTTCCTTGATATTGAGTAACTAATGCCAGTTAATTCAACTCGTCTGCTTGAAACACATGTATTGAAATAAAAACACGTTTTTTTTAAATCGTAGATATATTCTTTTTATTAATAATCAACTTTTATTAAATCAACTCAACGTAAACAATAACACAATATGATATCTTTTGATGGTCTTTACCTTCAATTCGAATTGAAACCACAAATGTAATACACCTAACAGAATGCAGTTTGGTAATCCCCAACCTGCAAGCTAAACCCTATCTGTGGACTTCACCTCGAATTGGAATTTAAATCAAATAAAGTGGGTGCTAAACCTAATGTTGTTATCGCCGGTGCTTTATGCCCGTCGCGATCGACATATTGGTACACGAAATAAAACTAAACTGTGTTGCTCTGTAGAAATAAAAGAAACGTCATTTAAAGTTTCTTTTCGCGTACTAACTTTCTTTTTTGGACACTTTTTACTTTTTACTTGATTTTCTACTTAACCTTGATTTTATTTGTTCCTCGCAATTGACACTTCCGGATACATTATCTTTACAGCGGAGCGCGAGTCATATTCCCATCCATTCAATTCGCGTAAGCAAAACGATTTCCGTTACAGTTTCTTTTAAAACCTCATATTTCAATAATTGCCGTCTGCATAAACATTTATCTAAAATTTCGAAATTTAAAATGAAAAATCAAAGTCAGCAAATAAAATTTCCTAACATTCATATTTCGCACGAGAACCGAAATTACCTGAACTCAGCAAGTTCAAGTAACTTCGGTCTGGAACAAAAGTTCAAGGCCTAGAAAAGAAATGCAATCCTAGCAACTTTATTCGATTTCTATAACTGTTGAAAATTGTAAAGGTGAGAATTAAAAGTCAGTCTATTGTGAGTCGTCGGACATATAAAAACGTTTTTGTAACAAATATAAAGTTTTAAACCATTAATTTGATTTTGTTTAATAAAGTTTAGTTTAACTTTTAATTTGAGTTTTCATTTGTGTTTTAATTTATTTAACGTTCCAAAAATCCGCAACCAAGTTTAGCGCAGTCGGTAGGATACCGACAGTATTCTGAATCGCGATTTACGGCTATTAAAGAATCCTGTTCCTTTTTAAAGGATTTATCGGTGTGATACAGTTACGAACATAAACTTCTATTTTATATAGTGTTGCGGAAAATTAAGAACATTCAGTTCTGTCTATTATTTTGGAACAAATATTTTCGTGATAAATCAAATCAAGAACATCAAGTTCGAGTGGCACAGTTTCTACAGTTTTGTAAATAACAGTGAAAATATTCAACATACCGTGACGTTACAATGGACTCCATAGGGCGAAGGAGCTAATTAATGAAGCTAGGGCTGTTCCAGTATTTAAAGGCGATGGCAGTTATGAATTGAGCCATTTTATTCAGGAAGTGGAAACATTGGTCAGAATGGCACCCGACGATGCGGCAAAGGCCTACATCTTTAGGATCCTCATCACGAAATTACAGGGAAAAGCTGCTACATCTATCAGGAGGCTAATGCATCAAACAGTGACGTGGGATGATGTTAAGTCGCAATTAATAAAATCTTTCGGAATCCAGGAAACATACTTAAAACTCAAGGAGAAAGCTGATGGCATCAAATTCTTTACTGTACCTAAGTCAATATTATAATGAGTTACTTGTAGTTTTAGATAAATTAAATTTGAAATACAACTTAGACAGTGATAAACCCGTAGAATTTAAACCAGATAACAACGAGAATAGTATATTAGAAAATTTTTTAAATAAGCTCCCACGGTCTGAAAGTATGTACCTTCGAATAAAAAATGTTCAAACTATTGAGGAAGCATATCACGAGTTAATGCAAACCGGTCTAGAGCAAAATCCTGAATTAAGAGAAAATAATCTGCCAAAGAATAAACCTCATTCATCAAGAAATCATTTTAATAGAATCTCAAGCCATAATCCTCAGAATTCAAGAAATTTTAACAATTTTAGGAATCATAGTGACTTCAGACATAACAGAAACTTTAGACCCAATCCCAATGATAGTTTTAGAAATTTCAACGGTGGCTATAATAATAATAATGATTTTAGAAATAACAACAGATATAGGAGTAGTAATGCTTTCAAAACTAATGACTTCAGAAACGATAGCGGTAGATTTAGAAATTCCGGGAACTATCATCAAAATAATTCCCCAAATGGACCATCATACAATAACAATCCTAGTACACCAGAACCTATGGTCGTAGATCATGCCGAAATTCTGGAAAATTTTCCTGTACAGCCTCGAACTGTCCATTACCGATAGTAGAACTTACAGTCCTCGGAAAAAAAACTTAACTGCCTTATCGATACTGGTGCCGCAACCTCAATTTTAAATGAAGAAACATTCCCTAACTTCAAAAGATCAAAGTTAAACAAACCCATAGGCTTAATTACACTTAACGGTAAAAAAACCATAACCCATGAACTCATAACAGAAATACCTACAGAATTCAATCAGCAAGCGACCATGAGCTGGAAATTATTAAATTTCCAAAACAAAAACTTTGACGCATTATTAGGGCAAAACATTTTGAAGCCGCTAGGAACGAAAATCGACCTGGGAAACGATACAATAGAGGTTAAGGGAAAAACCATAAAATTTAAAAATACTTGTTCATATGAAGAAATTTTTCAATTAGATTCCAATGAAGTAATCGACTTCAACCCCCTCGAACAAATTCAAACCGATCATTTAAACTCGGAAGAATTTGCATCTTTAAAACAAATTTTAAAAAGAAATAAAGATCTCTTTTATCAAGAAGGGGAAAAGGCTGACTAATGTAACTTCTATAAAACACCAAATAATTACCAAAACCAGCCAACCCATTTATAGTAAAATATACAGATTTCCAAAGGTCCACGAGGAGGAGGTGGAGAAGCAAATAAAAGAAATTCTTTCACAGGGGATAATAAGACCCAGTAACGCCGCCTACAATTCTCCTATTTGGGTGGTACCCAAAAAGATGGATAACTCTGGAAAACAAAAGTGGAGAGTCGTTGTCGATTATAGACGACTTAATGAAGTGACGGTGGATGACAAATTCCCCATCCCCAATATTGAATCTATCTTTGACAAACTGGGCAGAGCCCAATACTTTACCACTCTAGACCTCGCCAAGGGGTTCCACCAAATCCTTGTCGATGAAAAAGATAGAGTCAAAACGGCTTTTTCAACTCCCCAAGGCCATTATGAGTACATAAGAATGCCATTCGGGCTTAAAAACGCCCCGGCAACATTTCAGAGAATGATGAACTATGTACTCAGAGACTATATTAACAAAATATGCGTTGTCTATCTCGACGACATACTTATATTCAGTACCTCTATTCAAGAGCATACTGACTCGATCTATAAAATTTTTGATAGGTTGAGAAAATATAATCTCAAAATTCAGATTGATAAATGTAAATTTTTTTGTAAAGAGACTGAATACTTGGGCCATGTTCTAACCAGCGAAGGAATCAAACCGAACGAAAAAAAAATAAATGTCATTAAAAACCTCCGATTGCCAAAGACTAGGAAGGCAATTAAAAGCTTCCTTGGTGTCACTGGCTACTATAGAAAGTTCATTAAGGACTATGCAAAAGTAGCACAGCCAATGACATACTACTTGAAAAAAGACAAAAGGATCAATGAAAACGATTCACGGTACATTGAAGCCTTTGAGAAACTTAAACAACTTATTACAGAGCATCCCGTGTTGAGATACCCTGATTTTAAAAGGAAGTTTACTCTCACAACAGATGCTAGCCAATATGCGATTGGTGCTGTCTTAACACAAGAAAATCACCCTGTTTGTTTTGCAAGTCGAACATTGAACGAACATGAAGTAAAGTACTCAACTATAGAGAAAGAACTTCTGGCTATAGTTTGGGCTACTAAGTATTTTAGGCCCTACCTATTTGGCCAAAAGTTTACAATAAAGACGGACCATCAACCTTTAGTGTGGTTGAACTCTCTTAAGGAACCAAACTCCAAACTACAGAGATGGAGAATTAAATTAAATGAATTCGACTTTGAAATCGAATACCTAAAGGGAAAAGATAATAGGGTCGCAGACTTCCTAAGTAGAATCAATAACGATACCCATCAAGTAAACAATGTAGAAGAAGAGGACCAAAATAGCGATCAAGCCACAATTCACAGTGGAGCCGAAGACCAAAGAGATCATATTTTCATAAAGGAAGGCATAGTAAACAAATATTATAACCAAATACATTTAGTAAAAACAAAGGGTAAGGAAATATTAATAAAACATAGAAGATACAGAAAGTTATTTATAACAGAAAAGGAACTGTATGATGGAAATTACTTAAATGATGTGCTAAGAAGAGAAATAAAAAAGGGTGTAACAGGAATTTACTCTGCTTTAGAAGACGCGAAATATAACTTGTTACAAAAGATATTGATTAAACTGTTCGGCAACAATAATAATATCCGATTTATCAAATGCACCATTAACGCAATGGATATTGAAAATGAAGAGGAAATGGTAAAAATAATTGAAAAGGTCCATAGAAAAACAAATCACAGGGGAATAAACGAAAATTATGAAGAGTTGAAAAATAATTACTTCTATCCGAAACTCAAAAGATTAATCCACAAGTATATTAAAAATTGCGAAGTCTGTAATCTGGCCAAATATGATAGAAACCCAGTCAAGTATAAATTTAATGTTTCAGAAACCCCTAACTATCCAAATGAAATAATTCATGGTGATCTCTTCTATTGCTATAAGGAAGTATTTCTTACAACAATCGATAAATTTACCAAACATCTAATGGCATTAAAGCTCACTGATAGAAATAGTATTACAATAATTGAAAAATTAAAATTTAGATTTTCACTCTTTGGAAAGCCAAAACTATTAGTGTTGGATAATGAGTTCGACAGTTTAAATCTACGAGAGTTCTGTAGGCAAGAAAACATCGAAACCCATTTCATATCCCCTCGATCCCATACGGGAAATTCAGATATCGAAAGAGCTCATGGCACCTTAAATGAACATCTGAGAATCTTCGAAGCCGAAAAAGTGAAACTAATGCCGGAGGAAAAAGTTTTGAAGTCAGTAGAAAATTACAATAGTACCATTCATTCTACAACTAACTCTAGACCCATCGACTTCCTATTCAATAAGGTTTTAGATATAAAAAAGATTAGAGATAATATCCATAGTAAGAAAACTAAAAATATAGAGAAATTAAATAAATCTAGGCAAAGTTTTAAGTTAGAAAACGATAAGGAAATTCTTGTTCAAAATCCTAAAATAGAAAGGCACAAGACAGAGCCCCGTTATATTAAGTTAAAAACAAAAATAGCTAATAAAAAAAATACGAGTGTGCGTAGGACCGCACTTTAGAAGTGTTAACTTCTATGGCTAGTCTAAATGTCCAAATCAATCTTAATACAGGACGATAAGGATTAATATATTTTATTTGGGAATATTCTGTTAAAGTTTATTTAATTGTTACTTATATGCACTCCCTCCAAAATGTGTTGCAATGTTTTGGAAATTAAACAATTTATCTTAAACTTATCACACAAAGATCGGACGATGGATGACTATGATAATGTAGTTTTTAGTAAAAATAGTAGATAATACATATATAGTAATAAATACATAGTACCTAGTTCATAGGAAAAATGCAGTATACATAGTACTTGTCGTCGGGTTGATGCAATAGTCACGAAACAGAAATTTTTGCTATTTTAAACATTGTGCAAATATGCAAAAAAGTCATATTATATTTAGCCAAAGTCACGGATATAAATTTGGGAATCCACTGGATTCATTTTGAATTTTTTCAGAACATAGTACATAATATGCAGTACATTGTATATAGTACGTAATAGATAATATATAATACATAGAAAATAATATAACATACCAGTAGGGAATGGAATTACTGGAAAAACTACTTCTACAGAAGCAGTTCAGTACTTCCACCCAGTACAAAAAAGCATTACATTAACACGGCGATGGCCTAGGCTGGGAAGTACTTTTTTTCCCTTCCATTTGGAAGTACTTATACTACATTTATTACTAAACTCATAATGCAAAGTTATTATACTGTAAATTTTTATAATATAATTTAGTTGGCGTAGGCGTGAAGGGGTGGGGTAGCTTGAAGTAAAATTAAGCGATTTATATTTATATCATAAACATAAATTCAAATATATGTTTATACATTAAAGACATAAAACTTAATGGCTGAGACAACTGTGATGGTTAACAAAGAAAACGAGCAGCTACGAAGTTTTTCAACACGCTTTTTGCGCGAAATCAAACGCTTGGTCACCAAACCCATTCTCCTCTGCATTATTTGTAAGTCATTACAGAGAATAATTAAAGAAGTACTTCCAAATCGACTTCTCACAATAAATACCTGCGATTTTCCCTACTGGGATACTACCTCAGATATGTACGTAAAATACAGATGCCCAGTCGAGTAGGCGAAACGCCGAAACGTATTCCATGTCGCCGAAAGCGATTAATCCAAGCAAAAGATTTAAATATTGCAGCCATTTAGTTGGCTAGAGCATGGCAACTTTTAGTCGAGGTCCAGCAACAGACATCAGCGATGGTCACGCGCATTTTTGGTTCGCACCCGTTTCTGGGCACTTGTGCCTATGCAGCTGGCTAGAGCATGGCAACTTTTGGTTTAGCTCCACATAGAAACAGCAGCGTATAATTCTATGTGTGCGAGGAAAAATAGCCCGCGCTTGGTGGGTGGAATTGGGTTAGAATGTTGCAATGCAGAAGCTGCTCTCAGCATTCGTTTTATATTCTCGCGCCGCTCTCAAAATTCATGTCATAATATTCTCGCACGCCATCGCACACAGCAGCGAATGTATGAATGTATGCAGACCCGCTCTCAAAATCCATGGCATATTCACGCCGCTCTTAGCATTCATTTCATCCTCTCGCACACATTCGCTGCTGTGTGCGATGGCGTGCGAGAATATGACATGAATTTTGAGAGCGGCGCGAGAATATAAAACGAATGCTGAGAGCAGCTTCTGCATTGCAACATTCTAACCCAATCCCACCCACCAAGGGCGGGCTATTTTGCCTCGCACACATATAATTATGCGCTGCTGTTTGTAAGTGGAGCTCAACTAAAAGTTTCCATGCTCTAGCCAGCTTCATAGGCACAAGTGCCCAGAAACGAGTGAACAACAAAGTGCGCGTGTCGCCAACATGTGTCCAGAAACGGGTGTAAGCAACAAAATGCGCGTATCGCGAATTCTTTGTTTTACCCCCAGCGAAAAAGTGCCAAACGCGCCTAAAGAAGTTAACACTTCAAAAATTTAGTTGACGAAAGAAATCGTAGAATTCATCCCTCTCGAATAAAACGTAAATTCAAATATTTTTCAGGTTATCCTAATAATACTGACGCTAATGACAGGACTGACCCAAGCAACGATTAGCGTCAACAAACTAGATACCCCAGCGGGATTCACACTGATACATACAGACAACTTACAAATAATTGAAGGATATGACAAGATATTACATATAATAGACACAGACGAAATCAAACAGACTCTGACGGACATTGAAACAAGCATGAACCGTACTTTTCTACCACTACATGACGAAAATGTTCTAAAACAACTCACAACAATAACGACGAAAATGTCTAGTTTTATATATATACTATTTTACCCCATAGGCAAAAGAGAGGTTTGATAAATTTAGGAGGAACGGTCCTCAAATGGGCATTTGGCACAATGGACGATGAGGATAAGAAAGAAATAGAAGAACATCTTAAAACAATTGAAACAAATACCCATAATACCATAAATAGTATAAACAACCAAATTAGGATAAACAGTGAATTACAAGTAAGTTTAGAAACTTTGAGGGAAAGAATTAATAGGAACCAAGAGCTGACTAACAAATTTATTAAGAATTCTAATATGGCCAACGACGAAACTATAAAACAATTACATTTGTTGCAAATGCTAACAGACCTTAATATACTTAATGAAGAAATTGATAAAATTCAAGACAATGTCATATTTGCTAAATATAATATAATGGGTAGATCCTTCCTTACTTCAGAGGAAATAGAGTCTTACAATATAGATATTTTCAAAATGAAAGAAATTAAAAGCTCTCTGCTTCAAGCAAACACAAAATTAATTTTCGTGATATGTATCCCCAGGTTTGATAAAGAGTTAGGAAAGAAATACAAAATTATTCCTGTACCAAATGAAAGAAAAGAAGAAATTGTTATAGAAGAAAGAAATATTATTGTATTTAAAAATAGAAGCTATGTTGATGACGGTCAAACCTATGTCAAAACGCTCAGACAAACTAGTAAATGCATACAAAATCTCGTTAATAAAAGTTTTAAAGATTGCCAAAAGATAAAGAATTCTAAATTTGAAATAGATGAAATAAACTCAAACATAATAGTTGTTAAAAACTCCAGAGGAATTCAAGTAACCAATACATGTAATAATTTAGAGTATAATTTAACTAATAATTATATCATTACATATGATAACTGTAGTATAGAAATAGGAAATAACAAATTCAAGAATTCACAGGTTAGCTATTTTCAACATATTGTCATTCCTAATTACTTTGATATAACCAATGTTAGCCAGAAAATAACTTTTGATGAGTTAAAGTTGAAAACAATAAAAAATATTGAAGAAATAAAAGAAGTTAAAAATGTATCAAAAACAAATGAAATTATAAATTATCTACTAGTTGGAGTATTTTTAATGTTAATAATGATTGCCATAGCATTCAATTATATAAAAACTAAATCGAATAAAGGGACCTTGAACTTAATTAAAACTACAAGTAATGTCCAGGAGGACATTAAGCTTAAGGAGGGAGGAGTCATATTCCCATCCATTCAATTCGCGTAAGCAAAACGATTTCCGTTACAGTTTCTTTTAAAACCTCATATTTCAATAATTTCCGTCTGCATAAACATTTATCTAAAATTTCGAAATTTAAAATGAAAAATCAAAGTCAGCAAATAAAATTTCCCAACATTCATATTTCGCACGAGAACCGAAATTACCTGAACTCAGCAAGTTCAAGTAACTTCGGTCTCGAACAAAAGTTCAAGGCCTAGAAAAGAAATGCAATCCTAGCAACTTTATTCGATTTCTATAACTGTTGAAAATTGTAAAGGTGAGAATTAAAAGTCAGTCTATTGTGAGTCGTCGGACATATAAAAACGTTTTTGTAACAATATAAAGTTTTAAACCATTAATTTGATTTTGTTTAATAAAGTTTAGTTTAACTTTTAATTTGAGTTTTCATTTGTGTTTTAATTTATTTAACGTTCCAAAAATCCGCAACCAAGTTTCGCGGCAAAGTTTAAAGCACAGTCTGTCTTTACATATGTATATAATATATCAAACAAGAAAATCGATTTATGAATTACACTTTATTTGATTTTACCAAAAACACCTCTGACCTCATCGGATACATCGCAGGGAGAGAGCTCTTTTTTCTGGCGTTGTTGGCTTCCGGCGGGCTGTCAGCACTCTTGCCAACCTCGGCGTCGGCGGGTGGTAGTTTTTAAAGACAGCGGCTACCATCCTCTAAAGTGGTGGTCACAGCCGCCACAGCACTCCCCCTCAATGAAAAGGTTTGTGGTGTGATGACCTGGTTCTTTGCTTTTCAGGTCATGTGTGTATAATTTTTTGTACAATTTATTGCTTACAATGAACCTAAGTTAATTTACTATATAATACTTTAGAATTCCTTTAATTATTTATTATTTACATACTATTCTTGTCTATCCTTTTTTTGTTATATCTAATTTCATGCATTATTTCATTTATTTGTTGTTGAAAAGTTCTACTTTATTTAAATGTAAATATTTTGTAATTTAATTTCGTCTACAATAATTTGATTCTTATTATTTATATTACCTATTGTCTATTAGTGTTTCACTGTTTTTTAAATTCATGCAGTATTTCAATTGATTTTTTTTTAAAGTTCCACTTTATTGAAATGTATATTTTTGTAATTTAATTATATGCGAAACTTTCTGAAAAATAATTTGGTAGTTAGTTGTGTTATTTTATTGAATTTTATATATTGAATCAAATTTTTGTGTTACTTTCTGATCTTGTGACTCTTTGGGTTGTAGACATGTCT
Organism: Thereva unica; assembly: GCA_949987705.1. Classification (NCBI taxonomy): domain Eukaryota; kingdom Metazoa; phylum Arthropoda; class Insecta; order Diptera; family Therevidae; genus Thereva; species Thereva unica. The sequence goes on along the minus strand of CATLJY010000909.1, from coordinate 18,704 downwards.
TCGTTTAAAACAAAGGCGGGTTTCAGCCTATCTATGGATATTGAGTGGGTTTTGTCTTGTTTTTTTATTATAAAATTTTTTTCGTTTCGTTGCAACACCTCGTATGGTCTTGTGTAAGGAGCATTCAAGCTTCCTTTTTTACATTCGTCTCGTACAAAAATGTGTGAAGTTGTTTTTAAGTCTTTTGGTACAAATATGTTGTTTTGTCTGCGAAGCAGGGTTGGAAAAAAGCAGTTATTTTTAAAAAGAACAAAACATCATGCTTAATTAAAAAAAAAACATGTTTTTAAATCAGTTTTACATAGATGTTTTAATTTATTTGTTTTAAACATGTTTTAAACATGACTTAAACATTGTTTCAAACACTTTTAATAATTGAATTGTTTTGTGGTAAGTAAAGGAATGAAAGAATTAAAACAAATGATAAGGAAAGAAAAAAGTTTTTTATTGTTAAACAATACACCAGAACAAAAACAGTTCTTATACTATACTAGGTACTTATACCAGAACTGTATTAATAATTATGTAATAAAGATTTATTTATTATTTATTAATATTTAAGTAATCTTTAGGTACTATTCTAAAAAAAAGAAACAATTTGACCTGACCTACTTAGGCTACCAACCTACCTATCATATTAATTATTACTACGTAATATTGTACTAGCATAATGGCGCGATAAAATAGTGGGCGCCACTTATGCGAGGTATTACCCCCTTAGCCACAAGCCCGGAAGAGCATGACCAAGGAGCCAATACCATACATAAGAAATGAAAAGAAAAGCCGGAACTCCTACGCCGGCCACACGGAGTTATCTAGCTCGCCGGAGGGGTCGTGGGGTGTGTGGCCGGGGCTTACCGCGGTTGGTTCACCACTTACCTGTGTCTGTGCAACTTTGACTTCCGTCCATCATCCTCCTGTCATCGCCTGAGCCGCATCACCCTGAAAAGGAATGACCCCCTCCCTCAACCATTCCACTAAAAGAATTTAATTCACGGACATTATATTTATTGTATAATCAATTAACATTTTAACATTCCTGGTAATTACAGGTAATCCGCGCACAAGAATACAACATTTTACCAAGGACATTCAATATCCATTCAACATGCCCTACTAATGGTATCAGATACAACAATAAGAAAAACTTTCAATGACACGAAACGGTAAACTATAAGTAATTATAATCACACAATGCTGGGAACGAAAGATGTGGAAAAGAAAACGCGTCGTACGGGTACCCTTACGTCGTTTAGTTTTTTACAAATGATCTATTAGATCCACAGTCATATAAGGAAAATTAGATACCTGTAGAATAACAAGAATAAAAATTTGTCAAAAAAACGAACATAAGTGTAAATATCTTAAATTTAAGCATACATATTTGTGCTTGGTGGTGGAGTGTGTATGTCTGGATTTTTTTATTTGTTCCTCTTATAAATCAGTGGGTTGCACCGCCAAAAAAACTGAAAATCAACCAAAATCTGGGGAAATGCAGCCACAATTTTCCTCTTTATTGGGAATAAAGCCGTTCTCAATCACCAGTGGTCTTCAATAATGCACGGTTGACACGTTATCTTCTTTTTATTTGGAAAAAAAAGGATTATGCCTTCCAGGCTGCTACGCCAAGGACGGAAAACTCAGATCAAAACGGAGGCAAAACGTGTATCAACACCTCAATAAACAATAACAACCGCTTCTTATAAAATGTTGTTAGTACATACCACAGTCTTCGGCAAAAATAAAAATATTTCCAATATATATATATATATATATATATATATATTATATATATATATATATATATATATATTTATATATATATATATATAATATATATATATATATATATATATATCTACAGACCGATATGCCTCCTTAGTTGCATAGGCAAACTTTTCGAGCGGGTGATCTGTAACAGGATTCTCCCTAGCGTCGAAAGGGTAGGTGGCCTGTCAGACAAGCAATTCGGCTTCAGAAAGGCAAGGACGACTACTGATGCAATCAATATGGTGGTGGGCATAGCAAGAGCCGCCATAGAGAAAAATCACTGCTGCGCATTGATAACCCTCGACGTTAAAAATGCTTTCAACTCAGCGAGGTGGAGCAAAATAGTTGAAGCGTTGATCAAGCTACGCACACCAAAGTACCTAGTGCGTGTAGTGGCCGACTACCTCCAGGGTAGGTCGCTTCATTGTGATTCGGATGATGGTCCTAAAGTGTTCGGGACAACATGCGGTGTCCCGCAAGGTTCCGTCCTGGGCCCTCTCCTATGGATCGCAATGTACAATGATGTGTTGGGGCTTCGTCTTCCAAAGGAAGCAGTGGCGATCGGGTTTGCAGATGATATCGGGGTAGTTGTCGAAGGAAAACACCCAGATGACATCGAACTGTATGCGAACGAAGCGATCTGGGAAATAAAAGCGTGGCTAGAACGCGCGGGGTTGAAGCTTGCTGAGCACAAAACTGAAGCAGTGCTGATCAGCAAACGGCGAAAGCTAGTATCCGTAAGGATAAAAGTAGGGGAACAGATCATCCACTCACAGCCCGCACTAAGGTACCTGGGAGTGATGATCGACCGGAGGCTAAACTTCAAAGCGCACTTGGAGGGCACGGCAGACAAAGCGTCTGCGATTTGTGCAGCACTCGCAAGAATGCTGCCCAATATTGGGGGCCCTAGACCGAGTCGCCGCCTCCTCTTGGGGAGGGTGGTAAGCTCAGTCCTGTTATACGCAGCGCCAGTGTGGGCAGCAGCGTTAAACAGGACTGCAAATAGTAGAAAATGGAGGGCTGCATATAGGCTAAGTGCACTTCGCGCTTGCTGCGCGTACAGGACCACGTCCGACGATGCGGCGTGCGTGATAGCGGGGATGATTCCTGTGGATATTCTGGCGAGGGAGGGCATGCGTCTCTATGACCCAGAATATGGTAGAGGACAGCCAAGAAGGGTACGGCGGCAGATTGCGCGCTGTGAGTCCTTAAGGGAATGGCAGGGGAAATGGGACGAGTCTGTTAAGGGTCGTTGGACCCACAGACTTGTCCCTAACGTGGAAGTATGGGTTTCGAGGGAGCGTGGGGAAGTAAGTTACGACCTCACGCAGTTCCTGAGCGGACATGGGGGGTATAGGAAATACCTCCACCGATTCGGCCACGATGATTCACCGTTGTGTCCGGTATGCCCAGCGACGGAAGAAGACGCGGAGCACGTCTTCTTTGCCTGCTCGAGATACGCCGAGGAAAGGGCGGAATTAGAAGAAACGGCCCAGGCGCCACTAACGCCGGAAAACATCGTAGAGCATATGATGAGATCCGAGGAAATGTGGAAGAAAGTGGAAGAAACCCTGAAGGCCATTCACAGAAAGTTAAGGCAAGAAGAAGCCACAAGAAACAGAGAAAGGCGAAGAAATGCCGAGAGCAGTAGCAACCCGTATGGGTAAACACCAGAGGGACACCTAAAGGGTCATAGTGGTGACGCCCGCCCGAAGTAATGCCTCGCGGCGGTTCCGGGCGGGGTAAGCGTCACACAAAGGGGTGGTGAGTTTATTCAGTAGGAGTCTGAAACTCGGTCTGAGTGCGGGAACCTCAGAAGTGTCTATGTAGAGTCTCACCATCCCCCGTAAAACAAAAAAAAAAAAAAAAATAAATAAATATATATATATATATATATATATATATATATATATATATATATATATTAGGGCGGGTCAAATTTTTAATCGACCTTTTACACCCCCTAGTGATATTCTATGGGTAATTTTGAGCAACTTTGCCCAAGAAACCATAGTTCGAAAGTTGAATTTGAGCCTCCGCATTTTTAAAAATAGGTATTTTTATGATTTAATTAATTTAAAAAGATAAAAATACAAGTTTTTTTCTCCAAGTACACATATATAGGGGTTTTTGGGGTCAAGGAATTTATTTCTGATGTTTATTTTTATTTACCAGTGCCGCTAGATGACGCTTTCGTACATTTTATCCATATTTCGTATGTTTCATCACTATTTTTCAAGAAAAATTATTATAGCAACCCCAAATTATAAATGGCTTATGTTTCATGGAGTGGTTCATTCTTGTTTTAGCGCCATTTCAATGAAGTGTAAACAATATAAATATACTCATTCTCTAGTTAAACAAATTATAAACCATTAAAAGGCAGGTCTCAATTAAAACATTACTAATTTCAATAAATTTAAAATTAATAATAATAAAGAAAATTACATAAATCTAAAGTTAATAAGAAGAGAAAGTATTAAAATTCGTATAGGTGTAAAACAATGCAAGTCCAAGTGGAAAAAAATCAAACAAACAATATAGTGAACAAAAACAGGGAAATCCCACCCCTAGTTCACAGGAAGCAATATTGAGACAATCATGTTTTGCGGCGGTTAATAAAAGGGCCTTTCAGAAGAATTACCTACATATAAGTAGGTACGAAATATAGCAATAAATACAGGTAATAAATTGTAAGAAAGAGTAAAAAGTAGGCGACACATGTAATAAACATAAATATACTCCACAGAAATAGCCGATGGAAAATCAAAGCAGGACAATAAAAGTAAGATAGTAAAATAGGTTATTAGGAGTTCCGCGAAATTACGATTTGTAAGGAATGTTAGGAAATAGATATAGGAACCTGAAAGTTCAGTTCGCTCTTAGGCATCGCCGTGAGTTAACGAATCTATTGTGAAAAAAGTAAAAGTAATTTTTGTATTTCTTATTTTTATAAGTATTTTTTATTTGATTTGTGTATATAAGAACATTTAGAACCTAATATACTATGGATCCTGTGCCGTCTACTTCGCAAGACCAAATAGCATCAACAAGCTCCGGAAGTTGTTTGACACATATGCCTTCTCAAGATATTAGTGCTTTTGGTGTGTCTAGTGAATTAAGTGGTGTGAATCTGCCAAATAAAGTAGATATCTTAAGATATTATTTCTTGCTGGGCGATCGTGCTAAAGTTCAAAGTAAAATGTTCTCGTATAAGACTTTAACTCCTTATGTAGTAGATAAATTGCTTGAAATTTGGGGTAAACTGAATATTAGAACTATTGCCAAAACCAGTATTGGTAGAAAATTGAATACTTTGCTTGACAGATATCAAACCGCGGATAAGAACAGAACGAAAGGCAGATCATTTAGAGCATTCGTACAATCCACAAACGAATTATTTTATATCGGAAAATGTGAATGTGACTTAAAAACAAATTTATGTTCATGTGGCTTGATTTCAGAACACTTAAAAGAGTTTATGCTAGATCAACATAATGACAGAAAATGTATGATACCAGAATATACGACAGAAAATGTAGAGGAGGTACCTATATCTACAATAATAGCAGCAACTATAGAGAGCAGCGATCAACCATACATACCTGATCGAACAAATATCCATGTTGATGATGAAGATAGTGCAGAAGATCTTTCTCCAACGAAACGAGGACCTTATACTCCTAGATACGATGCTTCGAAGTTTGCTATGATTTGTGACAGATTTGGTGTGCCTGACAGAATAGCTTCAGCTATGGCAACATGTCTTATGGAAGACATTAACGTAAGAGATGACCGTGGTAATTTTGTAATTATGGATAAAGCAAAAGTTCGTAGAGAAAAAATGAAATGTAGACAAGAAGTGCTTCGTAACCGGTATGACGCTTCCAGTTTAATAGCATTTTCGTTTGATGGCAGAAAAAATGATTCTTTAACGAGAGAGAAAATAGATCAAAAATTTCATCAAACGATGGTAAAAGAGCCTCATCTAGTTGTTTTGAAGGAGCCTAATTCCCAATTAATAGGCTACGTAAAATTGGAAAATGAAGATGCGGAAACTAAGGTCAAAAAATTGAACGAATTTTTCATCAACAAAGGAATGTCCTTTGATTCATTAATTGGCATATGCTGTGATGGTGAACCAGCAAATACTGGTATAAAAAATGGAATATTGCGACGATTCGAACTACAGTTACACAGACCACTGCATTGGTTTGTGTGCCTTATCCACTTTAACGAGCTTCCGCTGCGGCATTTGTTTGACACGTTAGAAAGATCATCCACCACTGGACCACGAACGACAACCGGAACGTTAAACAAACAAATTGAAACTTGTGAAAAACTTCCGGTACGTAATTGTTATAACTTTTTTCATACCATTTTTACTTCTATTACTTATTTATAATGTGTTTAAAATAATAAAATCGTATTTTAATTCATCTAATCTTTACAGGTTGTAGCTGATTTTGAAAAAATCCAACTAGAGAATATGCCTCCAGCAATGGAAGAAGAAGGTGAATTATCTACGGATTTAAAGTACTTGTACAAGTTGGCCAATGCGATTTCTAATGGTTTTATTCCGGAGGATTTGGCTAACATTAAACCAGGGCCAATTGCTCATTCTCGCTGGCTCACCAAGGCCAATAGGTTATTACGGTTATATGTGACAACGAATAAGCCATCTAAGAATTTGAAAACTCTAGTAGCCTACATAATGAAAGTTTATACGCCAATGTATTTCAATATTAAGTATTATAACTCTGTCGTGTATGGTAGCGCATTATTTTCGAAATTCATACGTTGGGCACAGTTTTTAGAGCCAAATTTACGCGACGTGATAAATAATGTAATTAAGGACAATTCATATTATGCACATTCGGAAAATGTTTTGTTATCAATGTTGTTTGATGACAGAAAAGACAAACGCGACAGTGCTATAAACATAATTTTACACTATCGAAATAAACTGGACGATCCGATGCGAGTTAGAGTTTATAGAAAACCTATTATTAACTTCAATTGCACAGATTATACGAATATGATTGACTTAAATGACGACAGTATTATTTTGAGCCACCGTTTACAAAAACGATTCCGCATGATTATTTTGAGCAATACTTAGAATACGACGAGCCACCGCTGCCTGACCCAGGAATTCCGTTACACATCCAAGGTACGGAAAGACACATACAATTGCTGGCTAATGTTTCTAAACGTGCTTTAGACAAGAATCGAGAAGGAATAATGGCAGTGACATTAGAAAGCCGTAAGAAATTATCTCGACTTGAAAGCAAGCAAGACTTTCAAAAATAACTCCTCGATTCTTATCTATTACTGCAAAAAATGTTTTCCTTTTTGGATTTAAATTTACTTTTATACTGTATTCTATAAATAAAAATAAATTTATAATAAAAATGTAAATGTTCGTTTGTTCTTAATCTAAAATCTCCGATCACTTTGAAATTTTGATACAACGTTGCATTCGAATATGCCTATGTTTTTATATACTATGAATGTGTTTCTGGAAGAGGTGTAGCGTGGCAACACCAAAACGACTATAGCGCACGTGTTTTAATATACTTGACCCATGCATTTATTTTAGGCCATTAATAATTTGGTTTTGCAAAACAAAACAATTCTTGAAAAATAGTGATAAAACCTACGAAATATAGATAAAATGTACGAAAGCGCCCTTTAGCGGGACCAGTAAATATAAGTAAACATTAGCAATAGATTGCTCGCCCACAGAAACTCCTAAATACGTGTGCCTGGAGAAATAACTTGTATTTTTATCTTCTTAAATAAATTAAATCATAAATATTGACAAAAAATATATATTTTTAAAAATCCGGAGGCTCAAAATGGATTTTCGAACTATAGTTTCTTGGGCAAAGTTGCTCAAAATTACATATAGAATATCACTAGGGGGTGTAAAAGGTCGATTTTTTTTCATCCATACAAATTGACCCGCCCTAATATATATATATATATATATATATATATATATATATATATATATATATATATATATATGAGTTGGACGACCAGCCTCCACAAAATGACAGAGTTAGTACTCCCACAGGTTTTAGTCAGGTCCTCGGGTCTCCTTTATCCCCGATCAATACTATACACCGCCTGTCACCTTCTTGTTCAGCAGGAACCGTCGAGCTCAAGTTGGCACCACCGCTTCCTTCTTCTTCTCACGTATGGGTTTTATACCTTCTTCGATGAGTTAGTTATTATCCGGTTAGATTCCTTCTACGTTTTTACTTCTATTTACGTTTTTATCGTCAGTAAAATTACAACACCATTTTTTTTCCTGGGCTCGCATACCGACCCCTTCAAAAAAACTTCTAAACCGCTCTTACTTATAACGAATTTTTCCCAAGACAAACTATCTGATCAACCGTCTAAGCTATTCAATATTTTTTTCCAGACTGACTCCCAAATTTTTCTTGTCTATTTTTGTTTCATTTTTCCTCGCCTACTTCTTAAAATTTCCCTTTTTATTACCAAGTGATTTTGAGCAAAATTTCCCCTTACAGGTTGATTCCAAAATAAATTGCCCAACCAAAATAAATTTTCAACCGACCGTTATATACCCTCGGGTCCACAAAGCCGACTCGCGAGGCAGTGAGGAGCCGAAAAAAACGGTCGCCGTAGATCAAATATCTTTGGCGCCAATGTGGGACTCGACTCACGACCTGAGAATAGGAGTCTCATGCTCTAGTGAGCTAGCCGGGCATACATGTAAAAGTAGTATACGGTACAAGGTTAGAGGAGTGATTACGCCAATTTTGAACAGGTGGAGCGGTCAGTAGATCACTCGGAAGGATATCTGGAAGTCCCAGGATCCGGCTGAAGGCAATTCCATATTGTCCCCCTCCGGTTCCTGTTAACTTACAGACATTCTCGCCAGAACCGGTTTCCTCTCGTACCATGGAGTTAATCTCACGCAATCCCACATTGCATGTGACTCACCCCAGTAGGACGGCAGGCAACTAATTCGCCGAGGTACACTCACAGCCTGACCAAAAATCAAAAAGATGAAAAGTAAACCTTGAGGAAATCACCGACGTAGGTCTTTGGCGTGATATACCCCTCTTACCTGAGTCGACTCCCTACGGAGTGAAAAACGAAAAGTTGGACGTCCAGTCACAAACGTATGGTCGTGATGATCAGCCTGGAAAACCTCCCGGAAGAATATCTGAAGGTACTAATATCAGGCGGAAGACAATACCACATTGTCCCCCTACTGATATCTATACGTCTCCAAACCTTCTCACACAAACCCAGGGTGCTTTCGCTCCATCGGCACAACCTCCAGCAATGCCATATTGCCTTCGACTCATCCCGGTGAAACGACAGACACCCAGTTCGCCGAGAGACCTTCTCCAGACTGACCGAAGAGTAAAAAACCAACAACGCATACCCTAGACTTATAAACTAACACCGGACCCCAATTTTAAGATGTAAGGCTTAATCTGTCAGAAAAAAAAACGTAGATAGAATTGGTATACGCATAGTAATTTAACTTACAATGCCGTTGCTGAAATACTAAAATCAAAGTTTTATCTAATACTACACCGCCCATTAATATTAAACAATGCGAACAAGTTGAACGAAGTAACTCAAATAAACTAATTGCAACTATAACTAAGCAACGTTAACCCGAGGGTGTAATAAATTCGAATTGCAATTGTTGGAGTAGTAGTTATTGACGAAGTACCTTTATCTTTCTTAATCCCTTTCGTACCGCGTAAAGTGCGGAGGGACAATGCAATGCTAGCACAGGTCCTGTTAGCGTATAGATATGACTAACGCAATCGATATTTGCGCGGCTTGCATCTCGAAGTAGTTGGTTCATGGTAGCTACAATACTCTGGGCCATTTCCTTCCTAAGCCAGCCACGCTTCGGTAAATGCCAATATAATTCGACGAGGAATAAGAGGATCCCTCTCTCCGAGCGACAGTCTGAGGTCTTGTACGACGCAAGTTTCTCACGATGGTAAGCCAGTGTTAGCCTTACTAAACTTACAAAAACACTGTGGTTCCCTGGATTCCTCGAGTCCAGTAGCCTACACAGTTTAGCTCCCATAACACCGAAATTCGGTTCATCTATCGCCGCCTTGAAAATAATCTCTATAACATGGCTTAGCACAAAGTGGCTATTCTCAAAATATTCAAAAAAATTTAATGCTCTCGACGCAATTGTGTCGAAGGCTTCCGAATTAGCCTTTAAACAAGCTACAATATTCACGGCGTAATTCAACACAAAGCGTTCGTCGGGTGTTGTTCCCCACCTCCACGGAGCTGGTGCAGTTGAATCATGTTCTGCCGTCGGGGCAGCATAAGCGCTACTCGATGATGGACAATATCCTTTTTTAAGAACAAACTCCTTCGAGAGTGGAGATGAATACGAACAACAATGGGGTCTTCGTAACTCCTTATGTACGATAGGCAGGCCATAATAGGAGCGTCAGCAAGAGTCGCCCATGGTTATCTACGATAGTAGCAACAACCGATATACGTCTTTATGCTAACAAGCAAAGAAAGTTCGAAGAAGAAAAAGTTCGTGCGCCAACTTACAGCCCAAAAAAAATCCGCTACAATTGGTGTAACAACTGTGTGTATTAACAAAACAATAAAGGTGTATATATATTTTAGTGTAAATGAGTGATTTGCTTTAATTCAATCTAAGTGTGGAATGGTTGAGGCAGACGACCAACCCCTCAGGGCTCCCGCATGTCAAGGTCCTCGATGCCAGTTGGTGAAAACTATGAAGCATAGTCATCACCAAGTGTCATCAAGGTCTCCGACCCAGCATCAGGTCTACACCCGAAAGAAGGACGGAAACGAAACTCAAAATCGCATCGCCACGAAAGGAAAGGAAACTTCTTCAAAAATAAAAAATTTGGGGGATCCGCTGTTCAACCACAACTGAGCTACCTTTCGGAAAATCAATCAGTTGGGAGAAACAGACGAAAAAAAAACTCAGGATATAAACAAAAAATAGAATTTAAAAAGCTGGATGGACCTTCCGAAGGAACAAGGGGCGCAGTGGCAGGCGTTAACACGCCTGTTACCAAAGACGGTTAAGCCCTTGTACCAACTTCAACTTCCATCAGGAAAAATAATTCGAAGATCCTGTTCAAAGACCGACGCAGTGGCAGGCGGTATTACGCCTGATACCAGAGTCGCCGACCCCAAAAACAGGACAGGGATGAACCACTACTACACATGCACGCATAGCCAAGCGACCACTCGCTTGTTAGCAAGCCGTGCAGATCAGCATGGTTCGAAGCTACTCCAAAAAGAAGAAGTTACCGCGTAAGTGAACGGACAGGCCTCAAATCGAAGACAAATAAAAATTCACATAGAATTTAGACAAGCGCTGAAAAAAAAAAATTCGGCAAAACAGACAAAGGCTAAGGCCTCGCGGTACTATCTTAGCCCACGGCGAGCGCTGGGTAAAAGTGGTGAACCATAAACAAAAAAATCAAATGTTGTCCGTGAAGGCACAAGTGGTACTAAACCAAAAAAAAATTTTAAACTTCAAGGTCCGTGTAGGACAGTCAACGGGCTTTGAAAGCTTCGTTGGGCGCCATTTATGTAACAGCATAATGGCGCTATTATATAGTGGGCGCCACTTATGCGAGGTATTACCCCCTTAGCCACAAGCCCGGAAGAGCATGACCAAGGAGCCAATACCATACATAAGAAATGAAAAGAAAAGCCGGAACTCCTACGCCGGCCACACGGAGTTATCTAATCTAGCTCGCCGGAGGGGTCGTGGGGTGTGTGGCCGGGGCTTACCGCGGTTGGTTCACCACTTACCTGTGTCTGTGCAACTTTGACTTCCGTCCATCATCCTCCTGTCATCGCCTGAGCCGCATCACCCTGAAAAGGAATGACCCCCTCCCTCAACCATTCCACTAAAAAAATTTAATTCACGGACATTATATTTATTGTATAATCAATTAACATTTTAACATTCCTGGTAATTACAGATAATCCGCGCACAAGAATACAACATTTTACCAAGGACATTCAATATCCATTCAACATGCCCTACTAATGGTATCAGATACAACAATAAGAAAAACTTTCAATGACACGAAACGGTAAACTATAAGTAATTATAATCACACAATGCTGGGAACGAAAGATGTGGAAAAGAAAACGCGTCGTACGGGTACCCTTAGGTCGTTTAGTTTTGTGGGCATTATTTCACTCTCGGAAAAGCAAAAATAATCGTTTTGGTTAGGCTCGCAAGAAAAACACAAAAGAATTTGCGGCTACACTTTATTAACTGATCGCAACTAAAGTTTCACGAATTATCATTTTCTTAACTATGCCCTAACGTTATCTACAATCATTTGTCTTTAATTTCGCACGTCGTGTGTCGGCAACGACTTGGTGAAGACTGTTTTTATCACTTCGGTCTCTTATCACTGATGTCGTGATAACGGCACGGTGATCTATTTTAGTTGTATTGTATGCGTGAACTTTCCATGGATCGAGTAGACTATCCATGGATCGGCAGTTCACCCGATCGGTGCCGCCACATCACTCCCCCTCCATCTTCAAAAAAAAGGAATATAAATATAATTTTTATTATTATTATTATTTTTTTTTTTTTTTTTTTTTTTTTTTTTTTTACGGATACTACTATTTGTAACAGATTTCAAAATTTTAATCCTTCTTCTTGTGGACTCATATTTCCATATTTTCTGGGTTCCAATTCAAAATTAAATAGCGGACTCATAGCTTACAATTTATCATATACTACTTCTACGGAACTTACAATCTAATTTCTCTTTCCTATTTCTGTGTAATGCTTACAATCTAATTTCAACTAACCTTTCGTATATCTTCCTTATTTCTATGTAATTTATTTTTATTCATACCTACTGACAACATGTATTTTACCTTGAGCGTATTTGGACGGCCATACCGGGACTAAGCGGCTTGCAGATCTCACTCCTTTTTAAGCGAGTCGGTCTTAGTCTACGTGAGGGTGTTGAAACTTGCTTTTTACATGGAAATACGGAGCTATGTGAGCTGTGTATCATTCTATGTAAATTAACTACTGGCGGTTTTGATCTCTTGGGAGGTGCGCAAGTACCTTGGTCTTTACGCGTTGAATGATTTTTCGAGCGTTGTGATTTTACCAATTTGGTTGGCCGATCGGCTTGAGGATTAGAGGGAGACGCGGATTTCTCCATGTGTGGCGGGACTACAGAGACTTCCCTTGTAAAGCGAACCTTCCTGCCGGACCGTGTTGTCACCTCTTTATTTGTTTGCTGTTCTTCGTTCTTGGTGGCCTCTTGTGTTTTCGTTTCCGACGGGGAGGACATGTTTTCTGACGTCAAGAACGCTGGCTTAAGTCGGTCTAACGAGATTCTGACTCGGCGTCCTTTTACCTCTACTTGATAGTATTTATCCTTGCGTTGGGTCACTCTATAGGGGCCGTCAAACGGTGGCTGTAAGGATCGTCGAACCGCGTCGTTTCTCACAAATACGTGGCTGCACTTCTTTAACTCCTCCTGAACGAAAACATTTGGTGTTGCGTGATGAGCAGTGGTTGTTGGTTTAAGGTCTTGCATGGTTTTGCGAAGATCGTTTACTAACTCAGACGCGATATATTTCTTTGAGGGTTCCGTCAAGAATTCTCCCGGTAAGCGGAGCGTGGTGCCATAGACCAACTCAGCTGGTGTCGCGTTGAGGTCCGGCTTGAATGTGGACCTTAGTCCCAGAAGAATTGTAGGCAGGGCCTCCGCCCACCTGTTTTCCGTACGACACATAATGGCAGCTTTCAGGGTTCGGTGCCATCTTTCTACCAGGCCGTTTGCCTGTGGATGATACGGTGTTGTTCGGAGGTGCTTGATCCCCAGCGTCGTGGTCAGCTCTTTAAAAAGCAACGACTCAAATTGCCGTCCCTGGTCTGTGGTCACTCTGAGGGGAACACCATATCTCGCTATCCATCCTTCAAGAAAATGTCGACCCACCGTTTCCGCCGTAATGTCTTGCATCGGAATTGCTTCGGGCCATCGAGTAAAACGGTCGATGCACGTGAGGCAATACCGGTATCCCTTGGATGGTGGTAACGGCCCGATGATGTCGACGTTTATGTGCGCGAAACGCTCGCTGGGAGGCGTGAATTTGGACACTGCGGTCTTCGTATGCCGCTGGATTTTTGAACGCTGACATGGAATGCAGGCCTTTACATACGTCGCGCAGTCTCTCCGAAGGTTGGGCCATACGAATCGTTCACCAACTAGCTTGGTAGTGGCTTTTACGCCGGGGTGCGCTATGTTGTGCATGGACTGGATGACTTCCTGCTTCATGGTCTCTGGAATTAGTGGTCGCACGCGATCCTGCGATACGTCGCAATGTACGGCAACCTCGGAATTTGGAAGTGTTAACTGCTTAATGACCAACGAGGCATTCTCCGGATTTTGGATGATTTCCGCTAGGCCCTTGTCCTGCCGCTGTTGTTCCGCCAATTTGCGATAGTCAATTGGTTTCGGGTTAGTGGAAGTCGACTCTATCCGTGACAATGTGTCGGCTACGACGTTTTCTTTTCCCGCTATGTGCCGTATGTCCGTGGTGAATTGGCTGATATAATCCAGATGCCTTGCCCGTCGGGGAGAGTTGTTGTCCGAAACTTGTTTGAAGGCGAATGTTAGAGGCTTGTGGTCCGTCATTACGTGGAAGGCCCTTCCTTCTAGGAGATTCCGAAATTGTTTAATTGCCTGATACACGGCTAATAGCTCTCTGTCGTACGTGCTGTATTTTTTCTCTGCGGCTGAGAGTTTCTTAGAGAAAAAAGCTAGTGGTCTGAAGTCTTGCCCGTCGAATTGATGTAGCGCGGCCCCAATGGCACGTTCGGACGCGTCGACGTGTAGGGCTAGTTCCGCATCCGGAGACGGGTGTGCTAAGAGTGTGGCCTCAACTAGGTCTTTTTTACATCTTTCAAATGCCGCGAGCGTCTCCGGGGTCCATTTCAACTTCGTGGTATCGTTCTTTTTGTTGCCAGGTATCATCTCCCGGAGTACCATCTGGTTTTCGGCCGCGTGTGGTATGAACCTCTGATAAAACGCGATGAGGGCTAGGAATCTTCTTAAACCTTTCGCCAATTCTGGACGTTCGAAATTTTTGACTGCCGCGACCTTCTCGTCCAGCGGTCGGATGCCGTCCTTGTTAACCGCGTGGCCCAAGAACTTCACCTCGGTCTGGCCGAACTGGCACTTGGATACATTTATGGTCAATCCATGTTTCTGAAAAATAGAGAAGACTTCGCGTAGATGCGCTCGATGTTCTTCGGTATTTGCCGAGGCTATGCATACGTCGTCCACATAGGAAAAAGCGTAGTCGCAGCCACGTAGGATCTCATGCATAAAACGCTGTAAGGTTTGCCCTGCGTTGCATAGCCCGAAGGTCATAAAATTGAACTCATATAGTCCAAACGGCGTGGTTATCGCTGTTTTCGGAGTGTGTCCGGGCTCTATGGGTATCTGATGGTAGGCCTTGTGCAAATCGATGGTGGAAAAAATTTTCTTGCCCGAACATATTGTTGAGAAATCCTGGATGAAGGGCATTGGGTACTGAACAAGACAACAATCAAATACAACGGCACTAGCATCACCCGAGAGAAATCATTCCGAGTATCCCGCTTATCATCTTCGCCAACTTTTCTGCATCAGGGGATTCGTCGTGCAGCCGCCGTCGCGTTCAGATCGATTTAGAACTCTACATCTCTTGATAAATCAATTTTGTTAACAGTTATTGCTTTTCCCTTGCCTTTTATTAACGTTTAAACTTATAAAAAGAATAAAGTTGAAATTATAAATGAGTTTTGCGTTTTTTTTGTATGTACAATTCTAAACATTTTGGTCCTTCGAGCCGGATCTAAGGTTCTTAACCTTAGCCGGCTAATGACTCAACAAAAGACTCGTCATTAAAACAATTGACTCGTGTGAACGGTTATGTGCCCCAGTAGATAACGCGAATTTTACTCAGTGAGTGCTAACTAATGAATTCAAGTCAGTGAGTTTAAAATTCAGATATTAATAAAAAATCAGGTCATACTGTGAAGTGTTTACATTGTTAAAATTGATTAAAATGAAGTAAAGTGAAGTACATGGATAACAACACACTGTGAATGCTAACCGTTACCTGACGTCACTCTAATACAAGTTGCTCTGGGAAGAAGAAGCCTTTTGTGTTACCCAATACTCATGGAATTTACTGTAAGTCCGTTCCTTTTCTATTTATAACCGCATCAAAATTTAAGCATGTGTTAATTTAACAATGGATATCTCTAAATACGTGAATTAAGACAACATTGTTCTACATAAATCAACTCAGTGGGTGAAAAACGTTATTTATTCTACTCCAATTATCAAGTAGTTCATTCTTCGCAATTACAAACTAACACACCTCTTGATAAAATGGAGAAATTAGATGGGAAGCTTAATTAGCTTCAGACCGCATTGATAGATTCAAAACAAATGTTCTAAAGACGGGCCGAGAAAAGCGCTCCGAGGAATTTTTGAAAGCACGCATTGAGTTATTACATACATATTGGAAACAATTTCAAGATATACATGACGGCTTCTTCGAGTCGGCCACTGCAGAACAATTAACACTCTTCGATACCGAAGTATACTACAACATAGAAAGCACTTATATGGAAACCATGGGCTGGCTGCAAGAGCAAATCAGTGCACTAAAGCCCCAAACAAGTAACCATACTGGAACACATTCAACCTCCTCATTCGATGTAATTCAATCAACTCACCCGAGACAATTCATTGACCATTTGCCAAAATTAAACATCGCTACCTTCAAGGGAACATATCTTGAATGGCCATCTTTCCGCGGCACGTATCAATCTCTCATTCACGAAAATGAATCGCTTACAAATATTCAAAAAATGCATTATCTAAAGTCGGTTGTCTCTGGTGAAGCTGCAACTCTTATTAATCATTTATCAGTTACCCCTACGAATTACCTTGCCGCTTGGGAAATATTACAATCCCGTTATGAGAATAAGCGTGTCTTAGTCAATTCTAATTTGAAAATGCTTTTCTCATTGCAAAAAATGTCTACTGAATCCTATAATGAGCTTCGTCGTGTCTTGGATGGATTCAACCAACCTATAACACAACTTAAAAACTTAGGCAGACCTGTCGAACTCTGGGACGATTGGCTTGTATTTATATTAGCCGATAAGCTTGATCATAATACTCGCAAGGACTGGGAAACCTCAATCAAGCGTTCAACCGAAATACCGTCATTTAATGCCCTTCATGAGTTTCTTGAAACAAGGCTGCACACTCTTTACGCTTTAACTGACAACCTTCACATGGATTCAAAACCCGTTAACGTCAAAACGAGAGCTGAAAAATCAAGTAAAACATATCCGCGTAACTATCACGTTTCCACGGGAAAAGCGTGCGCATGCTGCCAGGGAAATCATCCACTGCTGTTCTGTCACCGATTTAAAGCAAAATCAATTAAAGAACGCCTTGAATTTCTTAGCCAAAATAAATTATGCACTAATTGCCTACGAAGTAATCACACACCCCCAGAGTGCCTCTCACTCAACAGATGTAAACAATGCAACCAAAAGCACCACACAATGGTGCACGAAGATAATCACAAGATGGGCTCCCAAATTAACATAAAACCAATCCCTACATCGTTACTTAATTCAGAATCTCCAACTAGATCGCACTTGGCTAGCAGCACCTATATACCCAGACGAGGCTTATTAACGACTGTCAAGGTACTGGTACAATCCCCTGATGGTAGGACTGTTCGAGCCCGCGCATTACTTGATCAAGGCTCGGAATCGAGTTTTATAACTTCAGCATTGGCAGACACTTTACGTCTACGTAAATCGCGAACTCAAATTCCGATTTTTGGAATTGCAGAATGCCCCGCTGGAACTGCAGAAGCCGTCGCTATTCATAACATAATCTCAACGGTGGACCCAAATTGTGTGGTGACAGTGCACTCACTCATAATGCCCACTCTCGCACATCTCATGCCAGCTCGCAAGATAAAACTCTCAAACTGGCCACACATCACGGGCTTACAGCTCGCCGACCCAGAGTTCCACATACCTTCTCGCATAGATTTGATCCTCGGAGTTGAGGTCTACGCTCAAGTTATATTAAAGGGTGTACGAAAAGGACCCAAAGGAACTCCCATCGCGCAGTCCACCACTCTCGGCTGGATTATATCTGGACCAGTAACGGAAGCACCAGTCAACAGCAACATTACGCTAAGATCACACTGTGCATTAATAGATGTCGAAACCACTTTGCGCAGATTTTGGGAAATCGAAGATGCTCCAAAAGCTGTGCCACTAACATCTGAAGAAGAAGAGTGCGAAGACTTCTTTCTACACTCCCACGCTAGAGACATTGACGGACGTTACATTGTGAAGCTACCGATCAAATCTGCTGCACCATCTCTCGGTGAATCACGAACCGTGGCAAAATCCACTTTCTTGCGACTAGAGAGACGATTTCAACACGACTCAAAATTACACTCCTCCTATGTAGACTTTATGGATGAATACCTGAACCTCGGTCATATGGAGCTGGTGTCAGACGAATCGGAGAACCAACACCGTCAATATTACTTTCCTCATCACGCTGTGCTGAAACCCACTAGCACAACCACAAAATTGCGCGTCGTTTTTAATGGTTCACAAGCAACAGCTACAGGCGTTTCTCTGAATGATCAAGTACATATTGGCCCTAAATTACAAAATGAAATTTGTAGCGTAATTTTGAAGTGGCGTCTTTATCCCTTCGTGCTCACTGCGGACATTGAGAAAATGTATCGCCAAATATTGGTTGCTAAAGCTGATGCCGACTTGCAAAGAATTCTATGGCGTCGCTCACCATCGGAAC